>OX638144.1:42865730-43064388 GCA_951805005.1 Othius punctulatus
ACTAGGCGCGCGCTCTAATACTAGAGCGCGCGCCTCTGGTTCCAATTCAGTAGGTATGCAAATGATCTGTAATATAAAAAAATAAAACCTTAAACTTAAAAAAAAATGATTCCAAAGAAACTGAAAATTTCAGATTCGAACTGTATTTGAGCAGTTCCCACAGTGAAGCACGCACCGAACATTTCTCAATCAGTTTTAACTGTTGAACTCTTCATTTAAGCGAAGTGAATGGGGGACTTTATTTGCGGCTGTAATTGAGAAGTTTCGGTTACATTAAAATCTTGTATAACCTCATCGGTCATGACGAGCGCTGAATAAACACTGCGCAGCTAAGGGCGGTAGAAGGTATGCGAGAAGTGAGTGTTGAACTTTATAGCTTCGGCGAGGCACGGAGAAGCATTTTTGGGTTTCGTCAATGCGCGGCGCAAATTTTACGCCAAAAGGAAAAGCAAAGAAAAATTCAGATTGATGTTTACTCCACGAAATTTTTATAATACATATTTACATTAGCTACGGAGCGTGCAATGACAATCAGGTTGTGATTACATAATATGTAATTTGATCGAAAAGAATATATCACAGATGCTATTTGAGTCCCGTGTCTGTTTACTAATATCCGCGAGTATGGCGCATGAAGTGATTTAACACATCTGAAAATTAAGCCTTTGTGGATTTCATTACTTCGATATCGAGGTAATTTTAGGTGCTCACTTATTCTACAGTACGTAAAATTACGTAAATTTCTAATTACGTAAGATTCTTCTTCTTCTGATAGTTCCTATCCGTGCCGGATGTTGGCAACCATTCCAGCTATCATAACTTTATTTACCGCTACCCGGAATAACTCTGTGGTAGTCATAGTAAACCAAGTTCTCAGGTTTTTTAACCATGATATCCTTTTTCTCAATATGTCTCTTCTCCCTGACACTTTTCCTTGTTGTATATTTTGCAGTGGGTGGAATCTGGTCTCATTCCTAAGGTGACCAGATCCTAATGATAGAAAAGTGGGGTAGCGGATGGAGGGGCTGGGGGGAGGAGGGTTGATTTTTAAATTAAATAACAAAGAACGTCTCCTAAAAAACGCCGCTGGCCAATAACTCCATAACTCCCTAACTATTTATTGCCCGATTTCAATAAAACAAAACAAAATTAAATGTCTCCTCATGTTCTACAAAGGGGCCCTAATTTTTTTTTTTTTTTTTGCAGAATCAACTTTCATTTCAGCGATAGTCTGTAGATTTTGCAAAAAAAAAATAGTGCCCCTTTGTAGACATGTTGAGCCATTTAGTTTTGTTTTCATTTTTTTGAAATCGGCCAATAAATAAAGGAGTTATCGCTTGCGGCATTTTTTAGGAGACACCCTGTATAATATTATATTACAATTTTTTTTAACAACATGAAACATAATATCAAATTTACAAATATAATAAATACGAGGCATGTTTTTAAAGTACCGATTTGTATTTTAGCCGCTGCAGCGCCGCTACCAAATACAGATATTGGCAAAATATATAAGCTGATAACTTAAAAATAGCGAATAAAAGATCACCCCAAAAAAAATGAACCCAATCTTTCAAAAGTCGAGACTTTTTTTCAAACGTCGCGGGACGCGTGACAAATTTCTAAAAATCGGGACTGTCCCGCCAAAATCTGGACGTCTGGTTACCTTACTCATTCCTCATTATGTGGCCAAGGTATTGAAGTTTCCTTCCTAGTATGGTATTGAGCACTTCCTTTTCCTTGTTCATTCTATGGAGGATTTCGGCATTTGTTATGTGTTCTCTCCATGATATCCTTAACATTCTACGATACAGCCACATTTCAAACTTTTCCCGGATTTTTTGCCCGTAGCTTATGTCAGTGTCCATGCCTCTGCGCCATAGAAAATGACCGAGAATACGTAGCAGCGCATTATTCTGATTTTGATGCACATTGTCAGATTATGGCTTCTAAGTAGTGAACTAATTTTAGGAAATACAAAGTATCTCGAACCCACAGCTCTAAATTAGTTGTAGAAAACTAACTGAAACTGAGTTTTATATGTTTACTTCACTGTTGTGTAACCCAGGCCAGCTGGTGAATATATTTATTCCTGAAAACGAGAGATAGTAGGTAAATAAAACATGTATTTTGAGTTAAAGAGATATTTTGTTTTTATTCATCAAAAGGAATGCAAATAAATCTATATGACATGTTAAAATTTTAATACCAATCAACACAGAACAAACAACGATATTATTCAATATTAATGAATTTGCAATAATGAATGATAATTTTTGACACTAAAGTATAATTGAAAATATGTGTATCTTTTAAGATTTATTATAATTACGACCTCTACGACCTCATAATTAAATGGACCAATCACAATATCGAATTTTCCTTAATTACTGCGTATTACAGCGCTTATTACTAATTACCTGGTTGTCATGAGGCGTGTTTCGAATATATCGTTAGTTTGCGTATTTCGATGAGGTGTTAATAAAAATCAAGTTGCCGTGAATCATAATATTTTTACACAAAAGTCAAAATGGCATAATATTTCTTGCATTCAGTATATAATAAGCGGTCAATATGAATCGATTTGGATCTGATGAGATTCATAAAATCGAAGAATCGGTCACATCCACAAAACCCAACAGTGCCAACCGTGCCAACAAAATATTATGTTATAAGACAATTTGATCACTTCTGTTCAGAAATAAATTATAATTATGATATTAAAGAAGAAAAGTCGGATGATATAGAAGGAGTATTGAAAACACTCTGCAATCTTACAGCTAAGCATATTCAATTTCCTTATTATAATAAATTCAAAAGAGTTACAGATCCTTTTAAAAGAGTCATATTTCAAAAAGGAAGAGATGCTCGCAATTCAAAGAGGAAAATTTTACATCGCAATTTGGAAAAAACGCAGTTCGTCGGCTTAACCCATGAAGAACAAACAAGAATTATAAATTCTTTTAATGGAAATACACCCCATGATCTACAGCGAAAGTTTTACCATATTGCGTGTGTTGAACTTGCGTGGAGAGGAGGAGAAGCAATTGCTTGCTTGACAGAATATTTCAAAGAAGAAATAAACAATTACGGTTTGCCAACAGGTCGGATGGAATACATCACAATTTTATCCAAAACAGCAGAAGGAGGTGATAAGAAAATTGCAGATCGTAAATGGATTACCCCAAATTCAAACAATATAGACATGTGCTGCCCCGTTCGACTTCTAATAAAAATGTTTTCTAAACGGACACCTAACATTAAAACTAATTGCCTATTTCTTACAGTAAATAAAGATTGGGAAAAACATGAAAATAGCTATTTGTATAAAAACATGCCCTTAGGATACAATGAGATTAGTAAATTGACAAGAAGTGCTGCTAAAAGCATCGGAATAAATATCAAACTTGTAAAACTCACAATTAATTCTAACAGATCGTCTACAGTTATCAAGTACGGGTATTAACGCTGTAGAAATTATAAAAATAACTGGACACAACAATACTGCTTCAATTCAACCTTATTTGAATATAAGTGAAAATCATCATAAAAATCTTATTTCAAATTTAAGAAGTGAATCAATGGAATCGAAAATTGAAAATTCTTCTATAAATAATTCTTCGTCAGTTTCTCTTAATTCATCTAATAATAATAATAATTCCAGTGGCTCAGTAATTTATAATAATTGTACTTTTAATATTACATACCATAAATACATCAAGTTCGTATAAGTCATAATTATGAATTTAATTTAATTTAGTGTTAATAAAAATCAAGTTGGCATGAATCATAATATGTATACACGAAAGTCAAATTGAAATATTTCTTGCATTTACATTTATTATTCGGTATATAGTCCTCCGAATATAACTCGAGCATCAAAAATAACCTGAACATTAGCGACTACTGCTCAATGTGTTCCTTAAAATACGCCAGGTCCTACGGACTCGGCGTATTTCTCAGAACACATTTCGCGTTATAGCTGATGTACGCGAAATGTGTTCGATTATTTTTAACGCTCTTGTTATATTACTTCTGACTATTACACTTGTCACATTTACATATGAAACTTTACACTGACGGACAAATGAAATAACCCAAAATTTAATTTGTTCACCAATTAAGATAATCCACTTATTGTGATAATTGCAGTCGGACACTTATCACTGTCGAAGAGGTTAATATTAGGTTTCAAGAGGTTTCTCAGATAGTATGCCCAATCGGTTAAAACCAATGCATTTTGGTGCATACTCGTAGTTTCATTTAGTATATACTTTTTTTCATCGCAAAATTTTTCAAATTGTCTCCAAAAATATTCTTGTGACTTTTTAGTATTCTCTGACGTGGAGCCTACAGTTTCTTGCTTTATATATGTAAGAGATTTGATGCCAAACCGGTTGGAAGACAATTTTATAATATTTATTAAATATATGTCAATGTCAATACGACACGTGCAATAGTCTCGCAAAATATGTTTCGTGCATAGTTCCTTGCTAAGATATAACCCGCTATAGTGATGCATTCGAGCTTGTTGCCGTGAAAATGCGCAACTATAGCGGGTATTATCGGCAAGTCACTATGCACTTAACATATCGCACCCCGGCAAGAAAAGTGACATAACTGAAAAATGCAGTTTTTGGGAAATAACGAAAAAAAAAATCGTCTTGCAAACTTATATTGCATTGTATAAGCTTCTTTCAAATTTCAGATAACCATCTGTTGTGGTAAATGTTATTACATACTATGGAAGAATATTACAAATCTGTAAATCAGTTATTGACTGTGACTATCCTTGTAATGATGAACAATGAACTAGCCTAAATGAAAACTGACAAATGCCCTCTGGCGGTTAAAATGCGAGTTAGAGATGTGATGTTTTAGCACCATACGTATTTAACACTGACATAATCTCAAAAGGGTCAGTTTTTGACTTGTTACACTGTTCTCGCCGGGGTGCGATATTACTATTGATTGTATCACTCATAATACTGTTCTATCCTATCCTAGCGACCGCCTACTAGCTGATAATCAGAACTCGAATTGATTAATAAGTAATAATCACACTTGGTACTCTGCACATCCCGTGTACTTTGCTCTCAACTGAAATGTCACTATAGGACATAATTCGTGATATAATCTGACGAATACAACTCTTGGAATCGTAACTATTGGTATTCGCGCTGGTTGATGCACTCAACATGTTGTTAAATAATTAAACTCGTCTTTCAGACTCGTGGAATAAATATTTGACAACATGTTTCGTGTCCCAACTTACGCGATTATCGATAGTCATGATTCCACTCGTTGTATTATATATGATAATCTCGACAGAAGCAGACCTATTTAATTAAGTTTTCATTCTTCTATCTCCATTCCCATTTCTTTATTAAAATAATTGTTTTTAATGATATATCTTCTAAAAATTATATGGTATCTTCCCCAGTTCAACCGGAAGTCACGACCAGAAGGTTCCAATGCCATTTTTCAAATATGAATTTTCCCAGTTCAGCCGGAAGTCATGACGAGAAGGTTCCATTCAAATTTCTTTTACACTTTAATAATAGTTTTCTCAATTTAATTTAATTTTCATATCTTTTTATATATTTTTAATAACAATATGGTATCTTCCCCAGTTCAGCCGGAAGTTACGACCAGAAGGTTCCAATACCATTTTTCAAATTTCAAATATGAATTTTCCCAGTTCAGCCAGATGTCAAGACCGGAAGGTTCTATTCAAATTTGTTTTAAAATATGAGAGATATTAATTTTTATTCCTTTTTTCTTTTGTTTTATTTTATTTTAATATATTTTATAATTTAGTGGAAAATTTGAAATTGATCATTATCTCGTGGTTTTTATTAACTCATTCATTTATTTAATTTGATATGAAATGTTGTATTTTGTTAAACATTTATTATTTTTGAATTTCATCCCTCACTTCTTATTTTATTTGACTCACACACATAGAACAGGACGCTATGCTAGTGTTTTAACTCTTGAACTCACTAGCAAATTAACGATACTGCTTTTTTCTGGAATCAACTGTAACGGGCCATTTAAATGAGTATCCGTCTCGCCTCGTCCTACTGTCCCTTTTATACGAATCCTTCGTCCCATAACTACCTTGGTTCATACATCCAATGCGAGCCCCATTTTTTTTTGTGTTATGTCCTCTTCTTTTCTTTAATTCAATTACTTTGAACATACTGAATCCTCCCAATCAATTCTAGTATAAGCTTAATTAAATTTGTGCTCAAATATGCAATAAATAAGTGATTTATTTAATGTTATAGTTGGTTCTAGATTTTCAGGCGGTGCAATTTGCATGGCCGAAGTTCCCTTGCCGTAAAACTCATCGGCTCATGTGTACTTTCGTTGTCTAATTGTATACCTGCTCTACCCATGCAGCCCCCAAATGTATCTCGAAGCTTCACATTTTTAACACTGGACCCTGGTCCTATTACCACTACGTCTTTCGCCTTTTCTATGCGGATTATTTCTTGTGAGTGATACCATGTTCGTTTATGTTGGTACCAATATACGTATATACTGCTCATTTTTAAATGAACTAATAATTAAATGTTTTTCTTAATTTTCAACGGAAAATCCCATTCTCCTATCACTGAGCACATTTTTTAAATGTGAAAAGGTTCTCTCCACATCCACACTTGTAATCGGTGCATATTTAAATTAGGGAACAATTGTAATATTTATCAGCAAATCTTCCACGAAATCTTCTTTTAAAATTGTTGATATTTTTGTAACTCGCCAAACCCTTCATTTTTTGACAAAACTAGTTTTTAAGAATGCTAAATTTTGTACAACCCTCCTATGTTTAAGAACTTTGTGGCATTCATTAATTGCCTCTGACACATTTTCGGAAAACTCTAATACAAGCTCCTTAAATGAATCGAAATGGTCGGCATAATAGCAGGCAGCATCTAGCCACGTACCCCATCTAGTTATAACCAGTGCCGGAAGAAGAGGTACATATGACATTCTTTCCCTAAATATTTCAACCCTCAGTGGAGCTTTAGGAAAATGTTCATCCCGGTTTTTATCCAATCATTGACCAGGGGAAATTGCAGTCTAATCGTTTCAGCAACTCGATTAAAACCGTGTGCTAAACAGGTGCAATGCATTAATTGCTTATAAAATACTTTTAAATTAGAATATGCCTTCAACATATATGGTGCGGCATCAGAAAGCATCAATAATAATTTATCATTTGGTACGGGGTTTGGCAAAAAAAAGTGTTAATCCATCGTGAATGAATTTGGCAACGGTATTGCTATTTGTTTTTTTCTAACTGCTTGGAACTAATTAAAAATGCATTGGTGGAGTCTTCGTTTAATATTCCAATCATTAAATGGGCGATGTACCGACCACATGAATCAGTAGTTTCATCTACACAGAACCATATGTAATTGTTGCCAATTATCTTTTTTATTTCCTCAATAATGTGTTTATATACTTGCTCGACATAGTTTTTGCGAATGGTTGATTCGGGATTCGGCAGGAATATCTCTACCGGTGTATTTTTGTAAAAAAAAATTAAACATAATATTATCTAGTTTTTTTAACGGAATGTTAGAAGATACCATCGTATTGCATAAATCAAAGTAATATTACTTTTCATTCTGGGTAGAAGAACTCGCAAAAGACTCGGAAATAGTTTGCTGGGTACTCAAGGTACTGCTTGCAGATTTGTGTTTTTTTTTTAATTTTCCATTTTATTAGGCCAATAGCAACACAAAATAAAACTTACCGGTTTGATACAAGCCCTGCAAATTAATTTACCGTTCTGATATTTTAATTCAGAATTTCCACGTATCCATTCATCGACGGAAGGTTTTACTTTCGGCATTTTATACAAGAAAACTTATAAACACGTAATACACACAAGGCACAAGCACAACGCACTGAAGATTGAGATAAATTGGACTGAATTGATAGCACACTTGCCCCAGATGCGTTCTGTGCACGTAAAAATAGGGTAATCCCCGAAATAATCAAGCTTTGTTTACCAAATATCACGTACGCACGCTCGCTTTGTTGATAATTTTGTGATAACCAAGCACTCTAGACGCAACGGAGTAATATTAATACTGAATTCTCATTAGAATAATGGACAACAAAATATATTCCTAGCTAATATAAATAATATGCTATAAAATTGAGAAATAAGCAAATAAGCACAAAAAATAAGGAAATATGCACAAAATATTCATTAAATCAATTATAAGCTTGAAAACTGAAAATATGCATAAAAGCACAAAACAAAATTTGTCACGGTAATCCTTTGCTGAAATTCGTATAGCTGAAACAGATTATAGCATAATACCTAGAAATCCGCGCCTTGTAATGGGATATTCTCACACTTTAACCATTCTTGGGTGATATTTCCCGTATTGTATATTTGGTTAAATGTTGTAGTAAACCATTTCAGCCCGTTTTCGTCAAAGAGTTTTAGGAACTCTGTTTGTGTGTTATCGGTCCGGCTAATTTACCATTTTTCATTGGCTTTATTGCTACTTTTAAAGATTCTAAAGTGCGTAAAATTTCAATCGATCATTGTTCTATATTCTTCACGTTTTTTCGCTACTGGTTATTTGGGTAATGTGATATTCTCAGATGTTTCATTCTTGGGGGATATTTCCCGTATTGTATATTTGGTTAAATGTTGTAGTTAACCATTTCAGCCCGTGTTCGTCAAAGAGCTTTAGGAACTCTGTTTGTATGTTATCTATCGGTCCGGCTAATTTACCATTTTTCATTGTCTTTATTGCTACTTTTAAAGTTTCCAAAGTGCGTAAAATTTCATTCGATCATAAATTCTCAAACCTATAGGTTTTGAACCAGGCACACTTTGGGTGAAAGCATATGCATATTGTATAGATTGATGAATTATTTATACCAATGCGACTCGTAAACAATTCAGTTGGAAAAATACACAAGCGAAAACATCACGCCTGCGATTTATCTCAGGAGTGGCGATATAAGATTTCCGTGCACGTTTTATAAATTATTCGTCACACCCTTTAAAGGGAGTAAACACAAAGATATTTAACAATGGAATCCGATCTGGACCGTAGTCGTCAAGATCATACGTGTCGTCGTCGATACGAATACTTCCTAAAAGGTTGCGGGAACATGGGGATAGGGCGATAATTCCGCGATAAGTATTTGTGTCGACAGATAAAACACGCGATCGCAAAGCGGGCTCGGCTTTTTCACGCGATAACGTCTTTCCTCGCTGGTTGTGACGTGGACTGAATATTTTAACTAGCGACTGTGAGAAATCCCAATTCGAGCCTGCCGACCCTACAAACACACTGCGACTTAAGATTTCTAATTACGAGCAAACTTGTTTAATTAGCGCTCAAATTACGTCGTATATGTATGTTGATAATATATTCTGGTTAATAAACTTCGAGGGATAGTTAACTCGACAAATAAAAATCTAACTTTAGTTAATATTGTTCAATTTAATTATAATTTTTATAATTATAATTATATGTAATTCAAGTTTGCCACTTAAGGTCATGTTTTATTCTTTAGATACGAGCGACTAAAGTAGATGTTTAATTAAACGGCCTAATAAAAATTCGCCTACAAGATGGTCTCGCTAACGCTCGACCGGTAAAACAGCCCGCTCGTTAAACGTCTATTTTAACGACTTATATATAATAAATAACTATGACTGTAAAAATAAATCAATCGCCCGCCTAACCTGCTGCTAATACGAAGTATCGATTGACGTTTTTCCCTCGACCTCATCAGACAGATTAACCCCAAAGTAACATATAGCTCCCATCTTGCTGCTTTAATGCGTTTTCCCAAAATTTATGATGCCGTCTCTCCTTATCCATCCCGTTCCCGTTAATAAGCCGTCACGCTCGGCGAAGCGAAACTAACTTACGATACCCCAAAACACATACAAACGCAAGGGGAGTTCCCCCCGTGACACTGATCCCCGCGGAATGCCCAATCTTCTCATGCGCATTAATTAAGCGATGAAGCGCGAAATCCGTGAAGTCACGTAAAGCAAATATGACGAACAATAATTAATTGGAAGTATTAAAGTTAAGCGCGCGTTGTCCTTGATAACACGGAATCGCGCCTCTTGATGTGCAGCTTGGTGGAAAGCACGAGAAGTGCTCGACTTGTTCCGTGGCAATGTGTAGGTACAGTAGCTTCAATTTGAAGACCCAGTGTTCTATAACAACAAAATTACGATTGATTTTACGTTTCAGTGATTATATCACTCAAAATGCTTTACTTCCCTATTATAGTGACCGCCTAATAGCGGATAATCAGAACTCGAATTGACTAATAAGTGATAATCACATTTGGTCCTCCGCACATCTGGTACGCTATGCTGTCAACTGAAATTTCACAATTCGACAAACGATTCACGATTCTTCATTAAATAATATTGCAGAAAACATACAAAACCACAAACCATTTAATACTGTAAGGTCTCAAAAGTATATTTGGGCCCAATTTACCGAGTTCTGCAACTTTTGGGATTAGATTTTGTCCGAGAACAGCACGCAGAAGCAACTGGCCCAGATCATACAAGACGCATTCAATATGCGGCAGAAAAGCGCAATGCTAATGTGGTAAATGTGGATGAGATGGATAATGAACTATGCGATCAGATAAAAAGGACCAACAAATTTGAGGAGTTCTTTGAAATCTACTCATTAACTGCTGCAGAGGCGTGCAATAAATCATTCCATAAATCTAACCCCAACAATGGAATAACCAGAAGAAAAACTGTACCATGGTGGAATGAAAGGTTAACTATACACAGGAAAAAAGTGAACGCCCTGAGAAGAAGATTTCAGAAAACAAACAACAATCATGCCAATCAAGGGCGGAAAGGAAAAGACTCTATATGCAAGAAAAGAGCTTGTTTCAAGAAAAGATCCGAAAAGATAAATTCGAGTCCTGGAAAGAATTCTGTAACGTTACGGGAAGTACTAACCCGTGGAGTTTAGTATACAAGCTCGCAGCAGGGAAAACGACGAGTAGCCTTAACCTTAGCACTCTAAAGAAGTCTGACGTAACACACACACATACGATAGAAGACACGCTAAACTATCTGATTGATTATTTTACACCTCGAGATTCAAATGACAATGACACAACCTATCAAAGTCAAATTAGAGAAGATATGAAGGAACCAATTGATACAACCGATGATAAAAATGTTACGACAAATGAAGTGGGTCAAGTAATATTCGCCCTAAACCCCAATAAATCGCCAGGACTCAACGGCATTACGAGCAAATTAATGAAACGAATATTCAACTTATTCCCGCTTTTCATAACGGAAATATACAATCAATGCCTGAAGAGGGGACATTTTCCGGTACACTGGAAGACATCAGCAGTAAAACTAATTGGTAAACCTGAAAAAGAAACCTGCGAAGAACCGTCAAATATCAAATCTATAAGCCTCCTAAACATCGAAAGAAAAATCCTTGAGATACTATTCATCAAGAGAATAATGCATCACCTCTACTCAAGAAACTATATGAATGAAAATAAATTTGGATTTACACCGCAAAAAAGCATAACACACGTAAGAATGGCTATTAAGCGCTTTGTAGATGACTCAATCAAAGAAAATGCTTTTGTAATCCTCACTAGTCTAGATGTGAAAGGAGCCTTCGACGCTGCTTGGTGGCCCAGTATTTTATCAGCGTGAAATATAAGTGTCCCAAAAACCTATTTTACCTGTCTAAAGACCACTTCAACAATCGAACTGTCATACTAAATTGCGAAGGAACAACAGCAGAGCGAACTTAACAACTTAACATTGAACTAAACAAAAATTCAAAAACAATTGCATTTGCCGATGATCTTTTGCTACTTACGAAAGGGAATTCAATAGTGCAAGCAGAGAACTTGACGAACACTGAATTGTTTAAAATCAGCCGGTGGGCGGAAAATAACAAAATGAAATTCAATTCTTTAAAGTAAAACACGATTCTTATTACTAGAAAAATACCTAAATGCAATAAAATAAACATCTACTTAGCACACAAAAGATTGGAGCAGGTCGATACAATGAAATATCTAGGAGTTTACTTTGATGAAAAATTTAATTTCAATTATCATATCCAATGTGTAACTGAAAAGTGCTTAAAATTAATACATAATCTAAGAAGGTCAGCTTGGATCAAATGGGGGTTAGGATCGAACACATTATATATAATATACAAAGGGGCCATATTACCCTTACTTTCATACTGTATCCCAGTCTGGAGTACCGCAATTAAACTAAAAATGAATCGAACAAAAATCAACAGAGTTCAGCGATTTATTAATATAAGGATTTGTAAAGCATATCGCACCTTGTCCTACGAGGCCTCATGCGTTCTTTCCGGTAACACTTCAATAATAATAAAATTGAATGAAGGTGCTGAAATCTATGAACTAACCCATGCATCAAATACGGAAATACACACAATCGGCAACAAAAAAAAACAATAAACAAATTACCCTAGCAACAAACTTAAAGGGGCTGCAAAATTGGGAGGATGAATGGGCTCTAGAAGTAAACGGATCTACAATGAAGTTATTCTTTTCTACGATCAAGCACAGACATGATGTAAAATTCAACATATTCCCAGAACTAACGACGATCTTAAGGGGGAACGCACCTACTCATTTCTTATGGAGTTTTTAACGATTTTTCATGAGACATTGAGCGACAATGAGGCTCGATTTAATAAATTAAAAATATCCATGACCAACCTGAAGTATCTGAGAAGTTCCCTATTGACGCCGATTTTTGGAGAAAAAAAAATTTTAGCATGAAAAAAAAATGTTCAAAATTGTGAATTATTAACTGTATTCCTACATGCTATTTCAACGTTTCAAACTATTAAATTAACAAAAGCGCTCTATAGGGAACACCGCAGATCTATTATCTACAAATACATATAATTAACAGCAAAATTGACAATGCCATTTTCCTGTAATATCTCATGAAAAACCTCGGTAATTTGAGGTCGCGTTTCTAGGCATTCGGAAGACGCGCCTACAATTGTCCCACTCGCACGGTTCCCACTACAATCGACAACGATCGGCCCTTGAACACCCTTACCTCTAACTTTCATTACAATGTTATGGCATGGCAGCGGTACTATTGCGGTTAAACATTTTTTGTGACATTGCTGAAATCATATAGCATATAGTGTAGGGATATTCGGATGTAACCGGATATACTTGTATACTGAAACGAATAAAAAATCGGATAAGGACTGCGCATGACTGTACAATATATTACTTATAAAAAATAAAGAAAATAATTACTCTACTAAAGATTGGGACTTATACTAGTTGCCATTCGAAACTACTACACAAATTAATATATCTTATGTGATATTAGCGAAGTAATTGTTTTTATAGTTTAATTTATTTTTATAATTAATAAATATATATCGCGATATTAACGCTACCACCATTAAAACAAATGTTAATAAATCTATTTCAGCGATAATTTTCATTTTAGAAATATCTACTAAATTTTAAAATAAATTAACATATCATAAATTTAAGTTATAAATTTTAAGTTGTTTTATAATTATTATTATTAACTCATATTTCTGAAAATTTTAATTATTATTTATTAAAAATAATAATATGTAAAAACCAATTTCATACGGTAAAAAAATGCAATTTAAAATTATTATTTCAACAAAGAGTTATTGTAGATGTATATATGTGTAAGATTACTTTATTAAAATAATTCATTATGATGGAATATTAATCAAATTTTAGAGAAATGATTAAAACACATAACTATGCTGCAGTTAACACTTATATATTATTTTATCTTAACTTATTTGATTTATTTAGTGAAATAGTAATAAAAATAATTTATTTAATTATGTTATAAATTATATTTGTTCAAAAACATGCAGAAAATACTTAATGCTATAAGGTATAATAGTGTGTATAAAAGTGTTCTAAAACAATATACACATTGAACCTCATTTAAAATCGGCATAGCTCTAAATTATTTAAAAAAAAATACGAAAACGAAGAAGTAACATTTTATTATTAAAATCTATATTATGTACAATATTTCCAAAAACAGTTTTACATTAATTACAATATACTGAAACAGTGTGATTTGTCCATTACATAGCTTTATAGTCGATTTTCAATAGTTCTGGCATGTAATGCATAAAATAAAAGTCTTTTAATTTAGCGTGCATATGTTCTTTAAAGAAATCACTGTTTCTGCAAATTTTCTGAAACAAAATTCCGTTCGGAGTCCTAACTACAAAGTAACAAAACAGTTTTTCAGTTACATGTAACTGTCCCTGAACTTGATAGTAGTAGTTGTGCTGAGTTTAATAGTCATGATGTCTTTGAAATTACATAAGAAAAGGCCACAATGTTCAAAAGCTTGCATTTGTTCTACAAAATGCGCCACATTCATAATTCGGCGTCCTTCCAATTTCTCAATGCTCCTAAAATTATCAAAGTTATTTGAAAATTATTGAAAATTATCAGTTATTGAAAAATTGTTATTAAATTGTGAAATGTATTATTACCCATATAAATTGCTAGATTCGGAATGGCTCAGATCCTCCAACTGAATATTTTCTCCACAAACATTTTCTGATTCTGGCCGATCAAATGTTTGGTATTCAGAATTTTTATTTTTATTCTGCGCAGAACATTTTCTAAAATTGTTATTAAATTAAATATTGTTATTAAATTGTGAAATGTATTATTACCCATATAAATTGCTAGATTCGGAATGACTTAGATCCTCCAACTGAATATTTTCTCCACAAACATTTTCTGATTCTGGCCGATCAAATGTTTGGTATTCAGAATTTTTATTTTTATTCTGTGCAGAACATTTTCTAAAAGTATAAATTACATTATAGAATGTTGGTCTAATTTCATATCTGCTCAAAAAATGAGATCCTATACTGTACCAGTCTATACCTTTTTTAATTGTAATTCAAAAAACCGTAAAATGTATTTCAGATTAGTCTATTGTAATTCAGAAAGCGTCAAGTGTAATTCAGATTAGTTAATTGTAATCCAGATAGCGTGAAATGTATTTCAGATAGCGTCAAATATATTTCAGAAAACGTAAAATTTCATGAAAGTGATACTTTTTTAGTGTAGATGTGAAAATATTTTCACATCTAGAGAAGAAATTTAACACGTAAAATTAAATGGAAACATACATTCATTTCTATGGAAACGACTTTACAAACATTAATTTCAGTAATTTGCATTGTGACTGTGACAGTTGATTTTGAATTAAATTGAACTTGAAAATTTTCAACTTGAAAGTACACTAATATCTAATATTTTATAAACTGCAATATCGTAGAAAAAAATAGCATTTCCTACTCGAGATAAAATGCGTTTTTTTTTCATTTGTGGACTTTCGCCACAAAAAAGGGTGTTTTCTGAATTACAATTGACTGATTTGAATTACATTTGATGCTTTCTGAAATACAATTTACCAATCTGTATTACATTTAATGCTTTCCGAATTACAATTGAAAAAGGTGTAAGTGTGTAGGGTTTTTTTAAATAAATCTAAAATCAATTATTTAAACAAAAATTATCGTCAGTTTTTACCAGGGTAAATGTGATTTAAATCAATTCATTTGCATCACGATATAAATCATTATAATCATTTTTTTTTGTTTGTTAATAAATCGATTGATTTTGTTTTGTCACATTGAAGCGTGGTCAAATTTTGTAATCATGCGAAAAAAAGCGACCTGTTTTGGCATCCCATGAACAAGAATTGATGATTCAAAACCATTCCATGTACCATGTGATGGACAAAAAATGTGATGGACTCTATAGTTACATGATATATTGAATTATTCACCTATTGGAATGCATAAGCAGTGTAAAAGCAATGATTAATTTAAAAAAAATCAATGCGGATTTAAATCAATGATTTATATAAAAAAATCAATTGATACACAAACCCTGGTTGTTAGTATTCAAAATGTAAATGGAAAAAAAATATTTATAATATCTCTACCTTATTTTCGCAAGCAATACTTTTCTGCTTCTTCTCCAAGAACACAGAAATAATTTGGATTTCTTTCCCATATTCACTACACAATAAATCACAATTCTCAAGTAACACAATTCTGCAAACAGTGCGCCAGGGAGTTATGTAACTCGCCCATATGAAGGCTCCACGATACACCACCGGACCACGTCAGCAGTTCACCTAAAGCAGAGCACATGGCCTGCTAGCAAATATCCTTTGTGTGGGACACCCTGTACATACCGGGTGTATATTTCAAAATAAGCCAACTTTAAACATTAGAATGCAAGTTAACTTGATTTAAGAAAAAAAAACACTTTGATTGATTTTTCGAGGGGGAAATTTAAAAACAACTTTTTAAAGTCAAATAAATTTTGAGTGTCACCCCCTCCTCCATAAAACCACCACTTTAAAATTTCAAATGGCACCGACACCTTGCAATACCTCATTTTAAAGCTTAAAAAACCTAATCTAGAGGCGTGAAATAAAATATGTTCGTCCACACGTTTTGGAAAAAATATAAATCTGAAAAATTCCAAAACAATTACATTGAACGAAGTTCCTTTCTATGCAACAAAAAACATATATTTTCGGATATTTAAAATTCAAGTAACATGGTTTTTAACATCTACCTCGAAAACTGTTTCGACTTGTTTTTTTTGTTTCATTGAATACATAATACATTCGATACATTCGTTCGATATAATTTTTTTCCCAAAGTTATGGACACAAATCTATTTTTATCACGCCTCTACATTTGTTCTTTTAAGCTTTAAAATGAGGTATCGCAAGGTTGTGGTGCCTTTTGAAACTGCAAAGTGGGGGTGGCTAGGCAGGAGTGGGTAATATCAGAGCCGAAAATCGAAAATAAGAATTGATTATTTAATTCACATTACTTAGTTATTAATTTAGTAAAGTCAGATTTCCCATCCGCCACAGTGTGCGGCGCGGTGATAATTCCTTTGTAGGCGCCGCCGCTTTATCCGTTTGTCGGTGAATTGCCGCAGATTTAGTAAAAAAAATAAGAGGCGGTATTTACCGAAAAATACGATGCCGTCCGAGTGTCATAGCTATTACAACATTCCCAATAAAGTGTAAACATAACGTCGCTCTAAGCGAATTATTATTCATCTGACTGACTATAGGATCTCTAAAGCAAGCAATTGATATGCACTGTGCACAAGTGAGGTAGAGGTGAAAAATATTATATTTTAAATTTTGTACTACGTCCGATGCACGTCCGGATGTGTTGGAAACATTATTCAATAATTGAAAAGTCGCCAGCAAAAATAAAGTGCGTTCCCCCTTAATAGGACATGGCAATCTAGCGGCCTACAAGTTTAGATTCAAAATCAGCGAAAATCCAGGATGTGTGTGCAACAGGGGAGGTGACCAAACATCTGACCACCTCATCTATGATTGCGATAAACTGACGGCTCAGAGAACAACTCATTGAAACGATTCGGCAGGATGGGCGTGCATGGCCGCTCCACCAACGAGAACTAATCAAGGATCACACCAGAAATTTTATACACTTCATTAGATTAATAGACTTCGACTAACTATCGGATAATTAACTACCATACTGTAGTGTAATATATTAAATAACAATAATATTAAGTTAAACGAAATACATGTAGTATTACCTAGCGTAATGAAGCATGTATGATTTATGAATAAATGATTATATAAAAATATAAAAAAACAGGGGTGACAGACAGGCGTGATACACCTGTGAGACAGATATCTCACGTCTCACACATGTATCGCATATGTTTCACATCTGTATTACTGGCGGCTTATGTCAAATCAGAAGAACCCCCCGCAGATGTTCCCACGGTTGGAATTTGGTTCCCACGCCAATGTGTCTCTTCACCTAATTATGTTCATATATGCAAGTACGCACCGATATCAGATATTGTGCATTAGTATGACGAGAAATCGACTGCCGCGAGAGAGAGAGAGAGAGCATAGTAACAATGTTTTTCCGTTGGCGAGAATGGTGTTATCCAACGTGAGAAGACCCTGTTACTTTGTGCCACGGCAGCTTTTCTCAGTTGCGGTTGCAGGTTATTAATTTCGCAGATTCAAGTGACTAAATCGGCTAATGGGCTCCAGTGCGGTGATAAATCGCACAGGGAATAAAGGGGGTTATTGTGATCATTAAGATTATTTTCTTTTTTCTACCTCGGTTTGACACATATATTTATAATGAAAGGTTTATGGATGACGAGAGGTGAGTCACAATATATGTAGGATGAAGCGCAAAATTAAATGTTAATGAAATCAAAAGAGAGATCACCTCGAAGGAAGTATTTGCTTAAAACAATACAACATGTGGATTTGCCGGTTCTAGTTGACTTTCTTCTCTGTATGATTTCTCCTGATTCCAAATATCCTTACGTTTCCTGGTTGCTGAACGGGAAAGAGTTTTGGCTGTAGCAGTCGTATATCGGGGCGGCTCCAGCAATTCGTGGCGGTGAGATTGGGGGCGGCTATGGCAAGAATCGGGACGGCTGCAACAATTCCTGGGAAGGCCCACGGTCGGTCACCTTCAGCTGGTGGACTCCCTTGCTCGCGGTTCGCCTTCCCCGAGCAGTCAACCTTTAAATGGAAAAGAGAGTACGCAGAGATGGATGTTAGTTACGAAGTAAGATTCTTGGATGGTTCAGCCCGATGCGTCGGTGAAGCTTAACGATCGCTAACAATACTACTAACCGGGTTTAAATCCACGCAAAAGTCAGGTTATGAATTCTGCAGGCAATGCGTACGCTACCTTCGGGATAAAAAGCTCTCTGTAATACCGACGCTACGCGTGGCGGTGTTGTCGGACCGCATTCCGCGCACGGATGAAGTATTTCCGCAGCAACAATTGACTGTCGTTCCGGGCTAATATCTTCGCAAATCGATATGGATCCAGACGTACGCAGTTGATGATTACTAATCACAAAATTACACAAATCACACAGAACGCCACAAATTAATACTCTGGTACAAAAGGTACTTCGCAAGACGATTCAGCAATTACAAATTACGGGGGCTTATTACGACTCAATGCCAAATTCTGCCAACTCAATCAATTAAGCTACAATACTGGTTCGGGTAAACAGTCTTGGGCGCTATCTT
The DNA here is from genome assembly GCA_951805005.1 of Othius punctulatus. Lineage (NCBI taxonomy): Eukaryota > Metazoa > Arthropoda > Insecta > Coleoptera > Staphylinidae > Othius > Othius punctulatus. The sequence continues at coordinate 42,884,923 of OX638144.1, forward strand.
TCGCAACCAACTAATACAGCTCTTTCAGCCCGCCGACGTCTCAAATAAACTTCTTTTTAATTATTACACTCCGACACGAGCCGTTATGAATTCATTACGAACGTGGAAAAATTGCTAATTGACGATATTCATCGGCGCACGGTGAGCTGAGAAAGAGGGCTCGATGAGGTGCTTGAGAGGATACACTTCTCAATCGATCGCTAAGATGCCGCTACTTGTGTCGCAAAACCATTTTAATCGCCGGTCTCTAACATAAGTGTGGTATCCATGGCACCATCTATACGCGATTCAAAAAGCTACACACGTTATTACAGAATAACATGTAAAAAAAAAGACAAGGTGCTATGTAACACACGTAAAACATCTGTGTAATTAGCTAATAAATAGTGAATAAGCAATCCAACTATCATTCCGACTACTTCCCAACACAACAAATTGGCGACGAGGGTAAAGAAAAGGGGAAAGCTTGGAATTCAACACACATGAATCCAATTCAATGCGACCGGAAAATCTAACCTACAAAAAAAAAGCGAGTGAATCAACCAGTTCAACAAAACGCAAGTAGAAAGAATCTGCTAATTCAATGAATGCACATCAATTCGTGAATCTCTCAAATTCATTACGGATTCAATAATTATCATATTCAAACAATGGATCCTGATCATTTTGCTGTACTAATGCAGTCACAGCGAACGCTTATCGAAGCGATGGCAACCCGATTATCGACCCCACAACAAGCACACCAGAAAATTCTGCCCGCAGTAAACACAGCCTTACTTCCAAATTCCGACGTGTTTGACCACAAGAAAGAATCATTTCGTATGTACAAACAGTGATTCGAAAATTACACGAAAATGAAAATTATTGCCACAAACAAGGAATATTGTCCGAAATTATTACTTAATTTCATTGGGGCAAATAATTGCGATTGGTTCGCTGCTCTAGCGGCACCCAGGGAACCCAAATCACTTACCTATGATGGACTAGTTGATCTATTGGAAAAACATCTGGCTCAAAAAAAGAACGTTCTGGTTGCACAACATCAATTCCTCTCAAAATATCAAAACGAAAACCAATCCGTTGCAGAACAACGGGAATCGGCGAATGCGAATTTATCTCGCCGTGCAATTGCCAAATGTCAATAGCAGACACGTTTCTGCGAGCACAATTTATTCGTGAACTTGGGGACAACAAAATCCGTGAGAGACTTCTCCAATCAAAATCAGAGGCATTTAATGAAATAGTTACTGAATCCATCGCACTTGAATCTTCAAAGGCAGACTCAAGGGAGTTGAGCCAGAGATTCTCAAATTCGAACCAGCCATCAACATCTACCGGCGTCAACAAAATTGCAAATAACAACAATAGACCACACAAAAATCGAAACAGATCGCAGTCGCGTCAACGCCAGCCACCGCGGAGACAACCATCTCGTGGAAGATCTCGCATCGACTATGCTAACCTAGGCATCGAAGGATTATGTCTACGATGTAGAAGATACAACCACTCTGCAAGAGCCTGCCGCTGCAATCAATCTAACTTAAATTGTTCAAGCTTCAAGAAGGTTAGCCATGTAGCAAAAGTATGCATTCGAACACTACTCGACAAGATAGTACATCCAAACTCGGTATACACACATACAAACTCAGATAATTACGTCAGCGAAAATTAATCCATGGCAGAGTACAGCACATATCACATTGTAGACATTCATCAAAGTTGTACAAGTACCCAGGACAAGGTTGACGTCTCTTACTACGTAATGTTGACATCGAAAGTACTCCGGCCAGATTTGAAGTCGACTCTGGATTCGGTTACTCCTTTTTACCAAGAGACCAATTCAAGAAGCTCACAATCAAAACACCATTACTCTCCACCCCAATAGTGTTCCGATCGTGTACACTAGAAACATTTCCACCCAGACAGGAAGATAAACGTCAACATAACTTATGGTAACAAGGCAATCCAAGACAAAATATATGTCGTTCCGGAAAATTATCCGGCCTTGCTGGGACGGTCGTGGATTAGACGTCTAGGAATCGAACTAAAGGAAATCGATTCTGTTCAAGTAAGCCATACTACGGCTAATCAAAATTATCAACTGAGCGAACAGTCCGAATCAAGGAAAATTATGGAAGAATACGCAGATGTTTTTGAAGAGAAAATCGGTTGCGTACCTAAATTCAAGGTCAAATTGAAACTCCGCGAAGGTCCAACTCTAGTGTTCAACCGCGCACGAGACGTACCATTCGCAGCGAGAGAACTGGACGAAAATGAACTGCGCACCGGGTCATAGCCGTAACGGCCGAAACGTTATCTTTATTATCTGGATTATGGGTTTTCCGGTCCACTACGGCGCGCCCCTGGGGCACGCCAAACGATAATTGCTTGTCTAAGAGATTTTGATTGCCATCGAACGCATAAAGTGAGTGTGCGGTGCTGGAAGTAAAACGAGGGTGGGAAAGGCAGGCAAATATTGTGATTTATACGTTTGCACGTAATTTATTAACCCCTGGCACGACCTCTTATTAGTTTCATACTTAGTAAACGATTAGAGTTAGTACACACATTTTGGATCACCCAGTACCTGTCACATGCAAGTGTAACTATACTCTATTTAAAAACTAGGAGGAACAATTCAAATTTGGCGCGTGAATACCTACACTTCTCCATTATCTCGAAATACAAGGTATCTCAAAAGTCAAAGCAAGCGATTGGGGATCGCTTCTAGTCGTTATTCCTACGGCCGACGGAGGAATACGATTATGCGTAGACTATAAAATTGGAGTCAACCAGAGATTAATGAATGCCCATTATCAAGCCCGAAAAATTGTCGACATCCTAAACTACTTAAAGAACTCACAGTACTTCTGCCGCCTAGACCTTTACAAGGCATACATGCACATCAAAGTAGACGAAGAATCCAGTCAAATTCAAGCCATTTCAACTCTTCGAGGAACATTGAAGGTTCGCCATTTTTTGTTTGGAATTAAAAACGGCCCAGCTGACTTCAACAATATACTCGATCAAATCATCCATAGCCTTAAGGGTGTAAAAAAATATTTTGACGATTTCATCGTGCATGGAACAAGTCTGGAAGACTGCAAACATAATTTGATTGCACTTCTGGAACGGCTCAGGCAATTCGACTTACACGTGAACCGCCGCAAATGCATCCTATTTGCTCAATGCATTGAATTCTTAGGTTATGTAGTAGAATACAACAAGATTGCGAAATCTCCGACGAAGGTAGAGGGAATCGTGAAAATGCCAAAACCAAGGTCAGTCGACGAGGTACGAAGGTTTTTGGGAATTATTACTTATTACTCGAGGTTCATTCCTAATATTTCAACCATTACTGCGCCATTGCGTAAATTACTCCAGAAAAATACTCAATTCCAATGGTTATCAGAGTGTGAAAATGCCTTCAACAAACTCAAAACAGAAGTCATCAATGACCGAGTGCTCATTACATTCAACTCCGAATTACCTGTACAACTGACATGCGATGCAAGCCCCTTCGGCATCGCAGGAATTATCTCACATGTAGTAGACGAACAAGAAAGGCCCATCGCGTTTGCTTGTCGTTCACTCACATCTGCTGAACAGAACTACTCCTAACTGGATAGGGAAGCCCTAGCCATTGGATACTCTGTTGACCACTTCCATCAATACCTGTACGGACGACCATTCAAATTAATCACGGACAACCAACCTCTGGTGCACATCTTCCATCAACATGCAAAGTTACCCAAGATGACTTCTGCTCGCCTGCAGAGACATGATAGCTTTAGATATGACAGAGGATTCGACTACCAGGTTACTTACAAAAAAGTTACAGAAAATGTAAATGCAGACTACCTATCAAGAGCTCCTATCGACATTCCAATCAAACAGAATGCAATCAATAACGAGGTACATCTACTTTGCAATAACTCCCTCATGCACATTTCAACATTACAGTTAACTCACGACACCATTCGAACTGAGACATTGAAAGATGAAGAACTTTCAAAAATTCTCGAAGGCTTAACACAGACCCTATTGGCCTTGACTACACACTTGACAATGGAATTCTATTCAAAGCACCCGGAGTTGTGGTTACGCAGACTCTTCGACCAGCGATACTGAAGGAACTTCACAGTACACACATTAGTATAACAAAAATGAAGCAATTGGCACGACGCTACGTCTATTGGAAGCATATTGATAGGGACATAGAGACACTTGTTCGATCATGTCAAGCATGTGCATCGACCCGTCCTAGTCCCGCGAAAGCTCCGCTGCACCCCTGGACTGAACCAGAGCATAACTGGTAGCGCATTCACATAGACTACGCAGGACCATCGACGATCACTATTTTTTTGTTGTTATGGATGCCAAATCAAAATGGACTGAAGTTGCCTTCTGTAACTCAGCGCCATCGAAGAAGTCAACGATTGAAATGCTACAGGACATATTTGGACGAAACGGATTTCCATACATCATCGTATCAGACATTAACCATATTTACAAGTGACACATTTACTCAATACTGCGAGAACGCAGGAATCTTCCAAAAATTCATCGCACCAGGATACCCTGCAACTAACGGATTAGCGGAACGGAATGTACAGACCTTAAAAACCCGTGTCGCAGCCATGAGCAAAGAAGGGAAGCCAATGAAACAAAATATTCGTGAAATTGTCTTCAAGTACCGATCAACGCCACTACAAATTGGTAATACTCCTGCAGAGCAGTACCTACATCGTCAAATACGAACACAATTGGACGCCTTGAAACCACCAACATTGCAAGAAGCGACAGCTCCAACCCAACCAGCCAGGCAATTAAGCGAGGGAGACCGCGTGCAAGCGAGATATTACACTCTCAATAAGACACTATGGAAGTTTGGTACAATAATTAAAAAGTTCAGCCAGCTTCACTACTGGATTAAACTGGATGACGGATATGAACTGAAACACCATATAGATCAACTTCGAGCAACAGCTGTACGAAACCAAAGTCAACAGGACACTACGGAAACATTCTACCATAAGAAATCGGTTACGTTTGCTGATCTCAGTGAACATAAGCAATCGGAACTGCCAAACCAGACAAGAGAGAACATGGAAAACGTAGTTGACATACCAATAATCACGGCACCCCCAGCTATAGAAGAACCGATACAACAGGCGTGTCCTCCACCCAATCGAGTAATCCAAAGGGCTGCCGAAGTACGGTCTGTTCGATTGCGTAAACCACTAGCGTACTTGCACGTACGCAGCATACTACTACGTTAGCGTGGGAGACTGTGGTATCCATGGCGCCATCTATACGCGATCCGAAAAGCTACAGACATCATAACAGAATGACATGTGAAAAAAAGACAAGGTGCTATGTAACACACGTAAAACCTCTGTGTAGTTAGCTAATAAATTGTGAATGAGCAATGCGACTATCATTCCGACTACTTCCCGACACGACAATAAGTAATGCCGTTTCGCAATTGAAACAACAGAAGCAAATACATGGACATGCAATCGTTACAGTATAAGAACATCGTCCAGCCTTTCACGCGAATATTTTGTCCTAAATCAGGTTGACTTTATATCGTATTAGATCGTTACCGATCACGCACAGATAAATCACTAGCGCACACACAGACATTTTCCCCATGTAAGGTCTACCTTAAAACCTTATCTCATTTCACCTGCTATTATAAAAGAAAATCAAATCTGCGCTTTGATTAGTGTACCTTTGATGTAGGTGTGGGAAGAAGCCCTATTAATAAACTTGTGTAGGGACGGCATGCAGACAAACCCTACAAGCGCGTTGCTGAGTTGCTTATTTATCGTGTGGGGTTGAAAATCAAGGCGAAGACATAGAAATTTCGCACGGAATCGATTTCACCTGCGGCGCGACTCCCACCAACGCGCCGCGAGATTAAAAAAAAAGTGCCGATAAAAGTCGACTCACTTGCGGACCTCGGGTAGTTAATTAAAGGTATTGCCCGTCCCTCAAACGGGCTACGACGAAGGCTTTAATTACGTGGCCTAGGCAGAGATTTTTAATTGGGGCCAGCCTCTTTAATCCCTCGGACGTTGACAAACTTTTTAATGAACCCAGCGCCAAGCGCTATCTGATTTTCGGGTTTTGCGACAACAGGTTGCCCCCTTAATCACAAAACCCCGCCCCCCTCCACGAAAATCACGTGAAAAGTTTGCTGGAAAAGTTCGCCCCTCGCAGGGTAATTTAATTTGCGTTCTTAAATTAGGAGAATATTTACTTTTTCAATGGAAGCTTGCTACAAAGTTTTTTTTTGCCAGTAACGCGTTAGTAATTCATGGATATTAATTAATACTTCTGTTTCAAAAATGCGCTTGAGCTAGCTTCAAAGAGATGTAATTAAAGTAAGTGTCGTAAGCTCTACTAAATAAAAATGTTGTAATTATAAAGTTAAATAACAGACATATCAAATAATAACTTCATAATATTGGGATTAAGGATGTATCTATACGATTAGTGGGAGACCTATGGCCACTTTGCGGATTGCAAACCTCTGCCTGCTGCGTAATTAATGAGTTTCGAAATGTTTTTTTCTCGTCCAACTAGAATGTCGCGATAATTACGGGTGATCATCGAGCCCTTGGGATAGGACAGTCTGGTTTTTGTTGTGTAAAACGATCCCGAAACGAGACATTGGGGCCCGCGCACAAAAAGGGGGGCTGAATTTATGCGTTCGGTTGTTCAAGAGTAAACGATCTAACCCCTTGCAGTAACGCTCGTGTTTTAGGGATTACTTCACCAGGTAGTACATTATAATGCTATAATGGAGCGTGTGCGGGTGGAAATTGGAGGATAAAGGGAGTGCAGAATGTAATATGCGAGGATGTGTTGTGCTCACCTCCGTGCATGCTAGAATTGTTGAATTGGTGATCAGAAATTAATGAGTAATATTTATAAAAACACATGTTATTCCATCAACAATCAACTAGCCAACGTACGAATAAATACGAATATCACAACTATAAATAGATATAAGTACTAAAGACTAAGACCGAGATAATATCAGATAAATTTCGATAAACAATAATTTAAATGTTAACGTGCATTGAGTATTAGTGTTGAAGTTAAGGTTCAATTGATTAAGCTGTTGTCAAGTACAAGTAATTAAAAACATAGGGTGGTCCCTATTTTGGAAAAGTCCTGATTTTTTTTAGTGCTCCCCCTAAATCAAAAGTAGTGGCCGAAAAAATAATTATGACGCAAAAAAAAGTCGAAAAAAAAAATTAACCGTCCCCCACGCAGGTTGAATTTTGGATGGGATTTAACATGGGTTTTCCGGTTTTTTAAGTTAAACCAAGCGTTGCGCACTTGATGTCCATCGGTTCATGGTGAAACTTGGTATCCTTAGGTTGTTTTCGATACCGCTGAATCCAAATATCATGTCAAAAACCGGTTTTGACTAATGACAGCTGTCAAAAAAGCGGTGAGTAAAAATGAATTTTTTTATTATACAAAATTGTAAGGTTTTTTTAAATATTTTTACACAAATCAAGTTGTTTTGTTGTTAACAAATTATTAACGTGTTTTTCGCTAAATAACAACTGTCAATTAAGCTGTCAATGAAATTTTGAATCGAATTTTTTTCAATTTCTCAATCGGGAAAGTAGTCTTAATTAAATGTTTTATTACCGCTAAATCCGAATATGATTTCAAAAACGAGTTTGGACTCATGACAGCTATCATAAAAGCTGTCAATAGAAATTAATTTTTTGACAAATAAAACTAAACCAAGCTAACTATATTTGTATTTAAATATAAAAAACCCCAAAAGTTTTATTTGTCAAAAAATGAATTTCTATTGACATGATATTGAATGTAGCCCGCTGTTTATTTTCTGTAATTAGTATCCCCTCCCCAAGCAGAGTCGACATATCCATGTAACAAGTTTGTACCACTTTAGTGTTTAAACACTGTGTTTAGTTCTACCGTTCCTTTAATGTAACGCAACACTCTTTTTAAAGCTTTCCATAAGTCAATACTCGCACAACTGTGGTAACAACTTAAGATTGATACTGATGTACTCAATTCCGGTCTCGAACCCAATACAGCATACATTAAACATCCTATCAGTTTTCTACATTTACTTCCCCATTCATTGTTTTCCCTGGGTTCTTCCTTTTCAAGCTTGAAATTAGGTTCCATTGGAGTAGATACTGCATTCTTCCATCTTGAACTTCCTTAACACTGAATTTAGATATGATGTTTGATTTATCTTAATAATGCCCATTTTCAAATCTTGAGTGATGTTGATTCCTGGATAATTCGATGCCAAACCCAAATCTTTCATTTTAAAATATTTCGACAGTGCTTCCTTTAAACTTGCTATTTGGTGTTCATTTGATCCTAATATTAGTAAATCGTCCACATACAGTAATACATATAGTTTGTCTGTTTCTGCCATTTTCGTGTATAAACAGTAGTCATTTTTTGACCTTAAGAATCCGTTCTCGTTCATAAGGAGGTTAAATCTCTCATTCCAACATCTAGGTGATTTCTTCAGACCATAGATTGATTTGTTTAACTTGCATACCTTATCTGAATCCAATTTCATTCCTTCTGGTAAATCCATGTATACCTCTTCTTGGATGTCTCCATGCAAAAATGCACTTCTCAGATCCATCTGGTAGATAGGCACTTGCATCTGGTTACCGATAGCTAGTAACATCCTAAATGTGGGTAGTTTTGCTACAGGTGAATATATTTCTGCAAAATATATATTTCCCTTTTGTTGAAAGCTTTTAGCTACAAAACGAGCTTTATACTGGACTGGTCGGCTCTCTTCATTTTTCTTGATTCTAAAGACCCACTTGCTTTCTATCACATTTTTGCCTGCTGGTCGTTTTACCTCTATCGATGTTTTAGTTTCTTCAAGAACTTGTAATTCTGCTGCTATGGCTACTTTCCATTGTTTCTTGTCTTTGCCCGTCACAGCTTCGCAGTATGTCTTCGGTTCATTTTCATCTAAAACTGCGATAAGACTAATTTCATATTAATCTAGTTTACTTGGTTTCTTGAGGGTTTCTCTGTCTCTCAGAACTATTCCTTTTTTGCTTCATCTATTTGTTCCTCATGCGCTCCCTCTTCTTTAATTTCTTCTTCAATCACTGCATTATCACTTGATGTTTCTGACTCACTATTTCTCTCGATAGATACATGTTGTTCTAATCTTTCTGGAATGTTTTCATTTGTGTTGTCTAGTCCAAATACAACGTCTCGTGCGGACTCAATGCTATCTTGTATTGGGTAGTATATCCTATAAACTTTTGAGTTTTCAGCATATCCCACAAACAACCCCCTTTTTGTATTTATATCCCACTTCCTTCGTTTTTCTTTTTGAACGTGGACAAACACATTGGATCCAAATACTTTGGTACAAACATCCTTTTGATTTCCACATTTTCTACTTCTAAACCATTGTCGGTTCTTATGGTTTTGACTTTATTTCCTGTTTCATTTTTAACTAGATTTAGATATACCTTTAATTTGTTTTTACTTCATACTTGTTTTTAAAAAAATATAGTCGTCTTTCATCAACAAAAAATATCTGAACCCTCCGATGGATTCTACTTCCATTCCAGCATGCACCAACTCACACGTTTTTGTAGCTTAAGAATTACTTTTACTGAATGGTAGTCTATGCTGCTTGCCATGCAGGCAGGCTTCACAAAAGAAGTTGTCCCATATCGTTTACAAGTTTTACATTTTGGTGAGTAAGTCTTTCATGCTACGATTTTAGATCATTCTTGCGACTAATGCCTATGTTTGCTATACCACTCTCGTCTTATTTAAATTTCATCTTGCCAACTCGGTTTCCAATGGCACAAACTATTCCATTTCTTCGAAATTCACATATTGTATTATCTGAAGTTAATTTGTATCCTCTGTCTAGAGCTGTACCCACAGAAAATAGGTTAAACTTTAATTTTGGTACATATAAAACATTGTTCAGTTCTGTTCGAATCCAGTTCAAGTGGTCAAATGCTAGTACTCTAATTTTTCCAATACCTATAGCTCTGATTGTTGATTCATCTCCTATCCTAATAAGTTTCGGTTCTTTCAATTCCTCGTAAGCTCGAATGTTTCCTTTTCTCCGTTCATGTGTTCGGTTGCACCGCTATCTAGATACCATTGTTTATTTTCAGCTTCTTCATTACACATTGCAGAACCGATAAATGCATTGCTTTCTCGTGTATGATTGTGCTCCTTTTCTTTTTTATGCCAACAATCTTTCATTTTATGACCAACCATCTTACAAGTGGCACGCAATCTTGCCTTTCGTTTTGAAGCAATTTTTCTTAAAGTGTCCCTTTTTCCACATCCAAAACATTTTATTGTTTCTGAATTCAATACCAATGCTGATACAGGTGTTACATCGGTTTTCATTCGTTCTTCTTCAATTAACAATCTCGATGTCAGCTCATTCATCCTCTGGTCTGCTACAGGAACTGATTCCAAAGCTGATACATAATACTTAAACTGCTCAGGAAGAGACATCAACACTTTTGTGATCAGCGTCTGTTCAGAAATATTTTCTCCCATATTCTATTCAACTGGTTTTTCACATCTTCTAATTGTGACACGAAACTTGCCATTCCTTGACCTTCATATTTGCAACTAAAAAATCTCTGTTGTGTTAAATGTAAGCTAACCTCGGACTTCCTTTCATAAACTGCCAACAATTTGCTCCACATTTCTAATCTTTTGACTATTACCTCTTGGGCCTTATTGCCCATTTTCATCCATTCGCTCAAATCTACATTATATTTAGCAATAGAATCTGCGTTGGCGCCATTTTCCAATACCGGCTCTAACATCGACCCGTTACAATCCCATGCAGGCTCCTGGATTTTAACATTATAGTTACTTGAAACTTCCAGACACTGCAGTTTTTGCCATTCAACTTGATTACTTGATTACTTGACTCCATGCCGGTTTTTTTAAATTCTAACCCTGCACTTTCTGTATCGGTTTTTCTATCACAACTAACTCTCACCTTGTAATTTAACTGTCTGCCTTATTTATTCGTGATCTGGGTTCATAACCTGTTAGAGTTCAATCATTCCACAGATCGTAAATAAGTATTTATTGGCTGTACAGAATTCATTACAATGCCGCCTCTTTACACTCGATACGTAAAAACTATATTATTACCAACTTAAAATTATATTCCCAATGCTTATAATTTCTCTTCAACTAACGCAGGAATGCAAACATACAAATTTGATTGCTCTTTAACAAATGATATAATCTAAGCAAGGAACTTTGCACAAAACATATTTTTTCTTCAAACGTCATAAAAGTGACACCTTTAGTGACTCGATTCACAATCTTAAAGTTTTACTTCGTCTCCTAGTCAGTAAAAGTTTCACTTTTACTGACTAGGCAGTAAAAGTAAATTTGACAACATGATTGGATAATTTGTTATAAGAACGCCCTACGAGGGCGGGTTTAATATTGCACATACATGTGGTGCGCATACATGATGAACAAAACAAAAAATTCAAACAAAACACAAATTTATTTATTGTTAAAATGTAAATTAAAGGTACAATTTGATATTTTAGCCCCTTGAAAACTGATTGCGCTGGCAGCAACAGCAGCACTTACAGCACCGCTGTCGCCAACCATTTTGCTGCTACCACAGATATTTTCTACTTGCGATTCTTGCGAAGATTTGCCGCACTCAACACTGTCACTATTTAGTGACAAAATTAGCTTCGCAATATCCTTTTTATTTCGAATAGAGTCCTCGATGTACCCTTCTGCCACACTGCTGGACTTCCACCCCCCGTGTCTCTTTAAACAAGTAACATCAGCTCCTCCATCTACCAGCAGTGTGGCAGAAGTTCGGCGTAAGCAATGTCCTGTATACTCACTCCAGTTTGGCAAGTTTAAAAAAGAAGCTACCTCTTTTGCCTCACTTCCAATTTTGTGAATTCCCATCACCTGTTTATAGCAAACACCATTTTGATATTTTAGTAAAAATCGCATCTCATTTAGACTTGATGGGCGCAGGGAAGCATACTTTCTGTATAGTGTAAGATACACATCGCCGAGAATAGTAAACGAACGTACTTTTGATGTCTTACTATCTGGTATTTTTACGTGTAGCAAAGATCCCAAGTCTTGAATATCTGTCGTGTTCATTTTTACGAGTTCATCGCAACGGCATGCCCCTGATATGCCAAATATCAAAATAATCTGAAAATACGATTTAGGGTTTAATTTTGTATTTGTTTATTATTCTAAGAACTCACCTTTGTCGCCAAGTATTTCTCGTTAGGAGCATCGGATAAGAACTTGTCGAACTGTTCCTTTGTCAGCACTCTTGCCTTTTTGGGTGTATAACCCTCATTTTGTTTTTTTAAATATGCACGTAGTTTTAAATATTTGGTAATATCTACACCATTTCTAATATTTAATAACGATTTTACCATGGAATACTGAGACCACATAGTGGAACTTTTTACTTTCTTCTTAGCCATTTCCGAAAAATATGCGAGTAAAACATTTTCACTATAATTGCTTACATTTTTCTCGGCGCACCACTTAATAAATTTTTTGTAGGCCACTTCATAGATGGTACTGGACTTAGTGGGCAATAATTTCTCTGTTGCAGCCCTTGCCGATTCTAAAATATCTGGCGGTGTACATTGAAACATGTCTTCGTCCATTTTATACACTTTAATGTCAAATAATGAATTAAACAAAACCATAGCAACGCTCTGCATAGCATGCTTCTTTGGGAATTAAAACTATACGTATTCGGACAATTAAAAATATTAATTCCATTATCTTTTTAACTATTTTCGACGTTTGAAGAAAAAATTACATATTTTATTCGGAGTAGAAGTAACTTTTTGTGGCTCGTCTGTAGTTGCCTGCCTCGCTCCGCTCGGCAGCCAATACCTACAGACTCGCCACAAAAAGTGTCACTTCTACTCCTAATAAAACAATATACTATTGCATGACTATTGCACGTGTCGTATTGACATTGACAAATATTTAATAAATATTATAAAAATGTCTTCCAACCGGTTTGGCATCAAATTTCTTACAAATATTAAGCAAGAAATTGTTGGCTCCTCGCCAGAGAATACTAAAAAGTCAGAAGAATATATTTGGACACAATTTGAAAAAAATTGCATTGAATTTAACAGATTGGGCAATCATTTTATTTTGTAGGACCAAATCTTAACCTCCTCGAAAGTGATAAGTGTTCGACAGCAATTATCACTCTAAGTGGATTATCTATATCACTATCTATATAATAGTCACGATCTTTTTAGAATATACAGTGCTGTGATTTATATTTACTATGTTGAACAAACTGATTGAGTTTCTGTTTTTTGTTCGTCTGCATTTAGTCTAGTCCACTGCAATCCTGTTCTCTATTAAATTGTTTTTATTCCATTTTATAAACGTTTACTACTGGACTTTTGATTGTTTGATCGTGTTGCCGTTTGGTAAAGAATAGCCCCGTATTACTCCCTTCAATCCCGCAATCAATGGAAACAAGGGAAGCGTTCCGTGTTTTCCATTCAACAAATGGCCCTTTTCTGGTGGCCCACACACAATCCATTCTATCTATACGTTTCTCATCATTCAGCTCACGTAGCCATGACTGGTAGCGTTTCATCCTCGGACGACACTTCAGCGTGGATGTATCGCGCTCGCGGGGAATAGCTCAAACGTGCAAGGGGGCTCCTCCGCCTGCAGAGCTGCGCGATGTTTATCTGCACACACATTGAGAACGATTCATATACTAAATAAATAAAGGACGGAATTGTGTATCTCTACCTCTGCGCCTCGCCGAGTGTGATATATGATTTGCAATAAATTGTATTTAATTTAAATGTCACGGTATTTGCGATGCGTCCTGGGCGCAGGTTGGTATGATGGAAGAGGGAAAGAGCTCGTGAAATAGCGCTGAAATTGTGCATTTCAGGTAAAGGCGGACGATGAAGGTTAGCGTAGTGTGAATAGTGAGTTCCTACTCAAGACGCGGGGATGCACCACGAGCTCAGAATATGTTCTGAATGTAAACGTCGAATTTGCGGCTAACGAAGGGTACAATGAGATGTCTCCTGTGCATTCTGGTTTGAGCCGTACTAGTGCTACGCTGGCACAGACCAGCTAGAAATTTCACCTCAAAAAGACGGCTTTTAAAAAATGGCTTCAATTTCTCTTACAAATAATATTAAAGCGAAAAATTTATCCCTCCACAATTTTGTACAAAGACAAGTCTATCACTGACATATTTTTCAGCTGAAAATGTTGACAATTAGTCTTTCAAAAATGTCATTAGTTAATTGCCCACTTAAATTAAGCGTATTTCTTTTTATTCAAATGAAATGACATACTTTTTATCTAATAGCAATTGGCATGACAATTTACTACAAAATAGAATTTTATAACTATATTCTTGAAATACGAAGTTTTTTAAATATTACGAAAATTAGAATATCTGCATTATGTAATTTCGCCTATGCGGAACACATGCATAATAATTTGCGAAACATGCTTATATTTTGTAACTATTATAACTAATGTTAACAAAGAAATACTATATAATTTATTCCGCCAAAAATCTGATTGACTGAATTTACTGGATAATTTTACTTCTGACCTTGCAAAGTATTGCTTTTGTGGCAATACACGGTTTGCCACGGTTTGCACGTGAATTTGTTCAAAATTTTGTTTCCATCAGCTTTACCCAATATAAAAAAAATTAAGCGGTGCACCATTTATTGCGAGAATAACACACGGTCGCCCTTTTTGGGATGATTTTTCAATATTATGGGCCGAAGCCTCACCTGGGGAGGGGAAACTCGACGATATTCGATTCTAAAGTTTCAAGAGTATGTATACCAAATTTCAAAACTATATAATTTATTTCCGCCAAAACGGCTCTTTGGGGGGTAATATGACTGAACTATCAACGATATAAACACATTTAAAGTGAACTTTTCAACATTGAAATTTCTTTGTTAACATTGGTTATCACAGTGACGAAAAATAAGCATATTTCGCAAACTATGATGCATGTGAAGTGTAGTCGTATTTGTGGAATGTGAACATTTTTGAAGAACACTAGGATCGAAGTAACTGGAGAAAGGAACCGGGGAAACAGATGTTATGAAGAAAAAAAATCCAATTCGAGGAAAACATTAAAACTTACTGTTTTTAACCAAAATAATATTTATAACTATTCTGTTATAATTTTGGAATCGAATAAATACATACATACCAGTAGTAACATATCGTCAAAAAAGTACGACACATGTGTAAATGCATAGGCAATATTACGTAATGCAGATATTCGAATATAAAAAATATTTCAAAATCTTCTTATTTTAGGAGTATGGTTAAACAGGGTGTCCTAAATAGAGTAGGATTGTATGGGTATCTTTCTTATTTTGAAAGCTAGAGATCTGGTTAAATGGGAAATGTTATGCAGTTTTGTATGCTGGTTCAGATTATGATGAAAATATTTCAAAAATCCGAGTAGTTTAGAAATAATTCTAAAAAAACTAAAAATAGTGATTTTCTAAAAACTACGATATTTCCATAATTATTAAAGATGCGGAAATAAGTTTAAAATAAAAGTTACTTCGTTCGAGTGCACAAACTTAAGAATCAAGGCAAAACAAAAGTCAAGATGTCGGTATCCGAGATATTAATAGCAACTTTCTTATTTTAAATAGCTGCCATATTTTATTTTTACACGTCTAAATCGACTTTTTTTAACGATATATAACAACTCTTGTCAAAATAAAAAATATGGGAAATATTAATTGTTCCAATTTCTATTTTTATTAAGTAGTAAATTAAAAATAAATTATGAAAAATGCTCAAAATGCTGCCTGTTATTGGCTAAATGGCCAAAAAGAAGCTAAACACAATAGATCGTTTAGAATATTAGAATATTGCCAGTTACTTATCGCAATGTGTTGCAATTAACGCCTTTTATTTCCTCTGTCATTGCTTCACAAAGTTCATCTACATTATTATAATTGAAGTTACTTCCATAAATTTTGTTTCTTAAAGTACCCTGCAAATAAAAGTCAAGATGCATCAAGAATGCAGATCAGCCAGGCCTCTCAACAGATGTATTATTCGCTATTACTTTGTTATTAAAACGCCCATTTAAATAAGTAATAACATATCTAGCATTAAATGGAGAGCACCATCTTTCTGGTACTATATTTTAATATTTTGTGCCAAAAGTAAATCATCCAATAAATCTTATAAGGTTGTTTAAAGAATTTCCAAATGACGTTGTGCAGTTAGAAATATTATGGCACCATGTAAATTATTTCCCAATATGCCACAAAGTACATTAAGGCCGAAGCGCACTTGGTTTCGCCGTGGAAGCATTATGTACGGATTGTGCTGAGCCCAATTGAGTTCGTTATGATAATTAAATAATCCACAATTGGAAAAGTAGGATGCTTCTATCCATAAAATTGTATTTATAAAATCACCATTTTCAGTAATTTTGTTGATTAACCTTCTGCAAAATGTTAATCTACGGATGTTATTATTTGCTTGTAAAGTGTGAGAAATCTGCAATTTATAACGGTGAAACTTGTGCTTTTATTAAAATTATCGATGCTTTAGATTAGATACGTTAACTTGATTTTCTATATGCCGAGTTAAAATGTTCGGATTAGCGAACATTTAACGCTGTCAATTGTTTTTGGACAATAACTGTCCAATAACTGTAATTTTGAGCATTTTTTATAATTTATTGTTATTTTACTACTCAGTTGTATTACGTTGCTTGATTTTTCACATTTGGTTAAAAAACAATTGAAAAAATAAAAATAAAAATTGGACTATTTAATATTTCCCATATTTTTCATTTTGAGATAGGTTGTTGTACATCGTTGAAAAGAGGAAAAGAAAGTTTATTTAGGCGTATAAAAATCAAATATGGCGGCTATTTAAAATAAGAAAGTTGCTATTAATATCTTGGAAACCGCCATATTGACTTTTGTTTTGACTTGATTTTCAAGTTTGTCCTATCAAACCAAGAAACTTTCATTTTAAACTTTTTTACGCATCTTTAATAATTATGAATATATCGGAGTTTTTAGAAAATCGCGATTTTTATTTTTTTTAGAATAACATCTAAACTGCTTGGACTTTTGAATTTTTTTATCATAATCAGATCCAGCATACAAACTGCACAATATTGCTCATTTAACCAGATCTCTAGCTTTAAGAATAAGATAGATACCCATGCCACTCTATTACTCTATTTAGTATTCTATACTCTATTTAGGTCACCCTGTATAATACTTTTTTGTAAAAATTGTCATGCCAATTACTCTATGAGAAAAAAGTATGCTATTCCAATTAAAAAAAATAATAAAAACGCTTACTTTAAGCAGGCACTTAACAACATTTTTGGATAACTAATTGTCAACATTTTCAGCTGCTATATATGTTAAAGGGGTACTTTGCAGGTACAATTCGATATACATTTTCCGTTTTTATCTCATTTGTACGAGAAATTGAAGCTATTTTTTATAGCATCTTTTTGAGGTAAAAATCTTGAAATCTGTCAGCTTAGCAGGAAACATAGAGCTGTTTGGTAAAACTTTGTTAGACAAAATACATTGAGGACAATTATTTTCTACTTCCATAAATCCAAAAGCTATATAATTTTCACCATACCGCCTTGTTTTTTGCATTGCATGAGGTTTATTTAACTTGAACGGAGAAAGACATTCTTTGGTTGTATTATTTTCAGGACAATTTGATTTTTTGATATCAAATGATTCTGGGAAAAAGGGAAAAGCGGCGGCTGTAGATAACAAAATTATTTATAAATAAATTCAAAATAATACCAGCATTATAAAGCCCAGGTGTTTTATTCTTCTGGTGGTTCAGAAATCATTGTACGCAGTTTTTAAAATGGTCCTGTTTGTAGCCAACGGTCCATTGCATACAATTTTTTGAAACGAGAGGAATTTACGACAAACTTCACTGATCAGCTCGCCCATAAGACTGAAGAAGCAATGACTTGTCGAGTCGTCGATTCGTGACCGCTGTCACCAACACCGAAGCTCGTCGAAGTGTGGGTTTGGAGTGCGTAAGCATGGCGTTGTGGTCGTTTTATTCACTGACTACGCGGCGGCTGCGAAGCCCCTTCACGTCTTTCGCGGAGCCCTGGGGCTCCGCAGAGCCCACTTTGAGAAACGCTGTGATAGAAGGTTGAAAGTATTTCACCTGAGGAGAACGAGATCAGCCATGTTCAGATAAAAAAAAATTTAATGTTATCTAAGCGGGGACCCCATAAACTTTTTTCCACTCCATGCATGGTAAGTACACTGTTGTGGCATTGATTTAATGGAAGTAAGTCCCACTTAGCGATAAAGCTTTGGATGAAAACTTACCTCCCTCTGGGAAGTAAGTAAAATTATTTCAGTAGCTTTATTTCTCTGGCACCACTCCACTATGGTTTCTGGAGCCGAATTACGTGGCCAAAAGTAATATAATGTGTTTCATTAGAAACTAATGGTCTTAACTAGTTCCATGGTAATAAATAAGAAAATTAAACAATTTTGTATTAGTATAACATACAGTGCACCCCAGAATTGACTTTACGATAAATACAATTAACTGATGTTTTAGTACATGTTTTTTTATTCTTTTCTGAAAGTCTACCCGCTTCACACTGTATGCAATAACTTATAATAAATAATTTTCTATACAAAAAATGTTATATTTAACTATCTAATTCTAATTCAAAGATGTCTAATTCTGCAGTAGGCATGATTTATTCCAAAAGTATAGTCTCCAAATCACTGTTTTTGACATTTTCTTCATCTTCATCTGTTTGTTTAAATTCGGCTTGGTTTATATTCGGTTCTAGGAGTAATCTGATAGCTTCAGAAGGAAGGGGACATTTCTTTTGACGACGTACACGATCTTCTGCGTGTACGGAAGATATCAAAGGATCTGATGTGTCCATTGCTCGGCAAAAAATGTCTTGCAAATGGTTTTTTCTACTTGTTTTTCTGGCATGGAATTGCCTATCAGATTTATAAATTTTGTTTCTTCCTTCCGACCCTTCCTCTCCAAAGTAACCCACCATACGGTATTTACAATAATTTGTCTGCCATGAATTAAAATTTTGTTGATAGTTGGTGGCATGGCGTACCAAGAATATTTGTACATAAATAATCTTTCTTGGGTCAATTTGTAAACTACAAGATAAACAAATTATAATTATTTTAAACCTTTTAATTAATTCTTCACTGACATCTGTAATTTTGGAAAACAATTTTGAGTTGCTAAACGCTCAACTGCCAAACACGTTGGATTTGGGTTTATCGACAACTAGATGCAGCTTTTCCAAAATTCGTTGTTGAACAAGTTTCTTTCTCTCTTTTAAAATTTCCTCATGTTGATCCCCTCGAACTTCCCACACCCACAAATAATATCTATACGATATATGAACTATGCACTCAAAGAATCTAATCCATTCAGGTTCTTGCTCTTGCTCCAAACTGCAAAGTATTTGCTTTTGGCTCAAATATTTTAGTCGTTTAAAAATGTTCTATTTCCAGCATCAGTCTTGGAGTAGCGCCACATATGGGTCAAGCTCGACTTGACTTTGTTCCGGTCAATGTATTTAATATTTTACCGTCAATTAAAGTCATATATAATTTATATTTTATTTTTATGACTTTGTCTTCTATCAAACAAATTGTTAATAACTCAAGCGTCTCAATTTCGTTATCAATATTTTGCTTCTCTTTTAAAATGTGCTCCAATGTTTCTTTTACGTACTCTAGTTTGATTGGTCTACAAAAACATACCGATTGTGGAGTGCGATTGTTCCATAAAATTGTTTCATTCAAGGTTTGCAAGCGAAGAAGAATACATGTTGTTGCAAACAAAGAGTTGTCAGAATAAGTACCACGACTTTCAAATTTTTGTTTATAATTTGATTGACCACTACTTCCATCGAAGCCATACCTGAAAATTATTTCTTTGTCTATTTCTGTAACCTTAAGCATTTCCATATGGCTCAAAATAACCTTTCTTTGCAATTCAACTATACGTCTACTTCTGTGCTCTAAAACAGAATCAAGTGGAACTTCTGCCTTAATATCGATAACATTTATGCCAGATGGTCTACATTTTGATTTACAAAGCCACACTTGTTTGTAATCGGAATAAATGTCGCATCCCTTTGAAAGAGCACCCTGTTTGATGTCCATATATTGCTGTTTACTTAAATCACTATTTATAACAAGCTCTAAGGCTTCTTCGGCGGTATATTTTGACATCTCTTTTTTTGGGAGTAGAAATAATTTTCCGTATTTTGGATGGTCGAGATGGACTTGTATTTACTTCCTTCAAAACGGCCGCAAAATCATATTTGCCTTGATGCCGTGCTGTCGAGGATGCAGCTTGTACCAATAAAGCGCATTCATGATTTTTTTCCTTGGATAATTGTGAAGCTTCTCTCCTTTGTGATCGGCTTGTTGGATTTGTCTACTTCAACAATAAAGTTTTCATCCAGCCAAGCAAAATTTGTTCTCTTAACATATTCTACTCGTCGACAAGCTCGATTGTACCTTTCTTCAAAATTTCGGGACAAACGGCAAATTTTTGCAAAAAGTTCAGCTTTATTTGAGGGCATCAAGGGTTCTCCAATAAGAGTTTTAATATTATCTACAATTTTTCGGAACTTCTCCCCTCTATTAGTGCCTTTCAGCCATATTTCGAATAGGTTTATCTTTTTAAACACATGCATTGCTAAAAAAAATAACAATTTGTCATGCTTATAGCAGATAATAGCAACGTAAGTTTAATATTTAACTTCTCAAAATAAGGCTTAAAACGTGTATGCAATAATAAATCCCGCCAAACCCCGCCATTTTTTTATAAGTCAAGTGAAACTTTAAAAATGATATATTAGGAAACCACAAACATCGATATTGATTAAAATTAATTTGAACCATTAAAAATCAACGAACGTGGTAAAGATTTTACAAACTGAATAAACATACTTGAGAGAATAATATAAAAATTACTGTACAAAGTTTTATTGAAACACACGG
Organism: Othius punctulatus; assembly: GCA_951805005.1. Classification (NCBI taxonomy): domain Eukaryota; kingdom Metazoa; phylum Arthropoda; class Insecta; order Coleoptera; family Staphylinidae; genus Othius; species Othius punctulatus. Next base: position 42,906,057 of record OX638144.1, read on the forward strand.
TCACAGCACTCTGCTAAACGTGTCGTCGATAGACAAATGTGTGACTAATGACATAAAATTAAAATGCCAACTTGTAGTTATTTTCATCGGTAACTGGATCAGTTAAAGGGACCGTGCACGTGATTACATTGTTTTGGAATGTTTAGGATCTGTTATTATGTCCAAAAATATGCTTTCTTACAATCGAAAAAATGACTTTATGCAAAGTAATTGGGCTCTAGAAACCATAGTGCCTCTTTATAACACTTACACGCATTTTGATAACGCCCCTTGGACTTCTCTGGCAGTAGGAAGGAACAGGGAGCATCTGCAGCTCTTCAATTGCTGGTTCTTATTTATTTTCAATGGAATTCATTTTACAACTGAACGAATGCAATTTCTGACATTCACACTTTGTTTGAAAAATAGTCTTAGCAACCAAAGCCGCACTGACATTTTGTTCAAGTTGCGAAAATAAATTAATCAAACACAAACAATTAAACCAACTTCCGGAGTGGAAAAACAGTTATAAGCAATTCGAGAGGTAAATTTTGACCAGTCTCGGACTTTATTACTAACCCTCGTTGCCACTCGGGCGCAAACTCGACCTCGACTGGTAACCAATACTTACCTCCATTTATGCTTCTTCTTCTTCTTTGGTCCTATTACTCCACCAGGGAGTGTAGGGCATCTTTCGATGTTTCTGTGACTGATGTACCAATAAGTTGCCGTCACCATTTTACTTTTATGCTTAAATAACTTTCATGGTTCTTAAGCGTGGGACACCCTGTATCCTACATACTATAGGAGCAAACATTCATCCTACTGCCTCAGGTAAAAATATCTCTCTGTGCCAGGCCTCTGCATCGTGCTATTAAAGGTGGTCGCGGATAGTTTCCACTAGAATGTGAACTGTAAAAACAGTTCCGGATTTGTTGACAATTCGCCGGGCGCATGCATAATTTCGAATGGACGTGAACGTTTTAATATTACCCCGGCCCGTCTGTTTGTCTTCCGGATGAGCTTCACAAGGGATGCATTGAGTGTGGGATGGGGGTGGAGTTGTTCAGGCCCAGGGTCCAGGCCACGTCGATTCATCATTATTAGACAATCCATCTTGGCGTGAAATCGTCCTGGCATTCCATCCGACCGCAGCAGCCTGTATGAATACCACATCCTATGTGTGTGTGCACATTTGCCAAGTATGTAGATATATTATGTATGTGTGCATGTGTGTATCTGTGTTGGTGCAAGCGTCAGATGGAACGATGAAATCGACCGATTTGCACTGGTGGCACAGCTCACGGCGGATTCATCAACATAATCTCGTTAAAAATGAGATCGACGTGCCAACGAATGCCGGGGGATAATCGGTGCGGTGGGGCTGGGATCGGCGAAAACAATGTTTAAGCGTGATAGATCGCCGCGAGTTTGTATGAACGATCTCCGTATATTTCATTGAAAATGGCTCTGTGTTCTAATTAGTCCGAGCCTCGCTCTCCACTATGTTCTGCTGTAATGATCATGACGAACGGTTTATTTAATAAGGCAACGCATGTATCACTTTGATCGATAACGTTTGCGTGCCCCAAAATGTAACACACGTAATTTAATTATTTCGTAATACAATTATTACCTTCTTCACAATGAATATTTATTTTCCTAATATATTTCGAGTCGCAATACGACTCGATTATTGAATCTAATTGAATTAGTTTTTTTAGAATATAAGACATTACTATGAGAGTAAGTTTCGTCTTAAAATCTCCTAGGCAATCACCTATGTTCGGTTGAACCAAGTTACCGAGAAACCTTGTATGTCCTTATCTATTTCTTAAAACGCTTGCATCGAACCCATGACTATTGATTACAGGGAGCTATAAATCACTCAGCGAGATAATTTTAAATTATATATAATACAAAATGTGGTTCTAGTATTGAAAACGGGTCAGATTCTTTTTTTTTTTAATGTATTTCCAGGCATATCCACCATATACTACATTAGGAATAATTTATTATTGAATTTTTGTTAAGATTCAGACGTCAATTACAACCATCGTTGTTCGTATCGGGAACAATCCCTTAAAACACGTCCCAGCTCTAACTTACTCAAAGGGGAGGCTTTAGGGGGGGGGGCGCCCACCACGGGTACCATGGTAGCTATGGGTGTCATTGAAACAATATATTTGAAGCCGGAAGGCAGGAACACATTTTCAAGATTTTTTTTACGAATACTACGATATTTATGTGCTACATTATTGTCTACTTCATCAATAAAACAAACAATATATTTAATCTGTAAATGAATAAATTATGCTATCTGTTTTATGTCATTTAAGTAATAACTAAATTTTAAGCCTCGCCATTATAATAATGTTCTATATAATCGTAAAAACAAAAGAAAGACATTATTGCACAATTAGCAAATTTAAACGTGAAACACAAATAGCCGTCTTATTTTCATAAGAAATGCCACGTACACAATTTATATAACATCGGCATTCAGCATCATATTGGGTTTACTGAAAGTTATTAATGTGTGTTTCAACAGATTAAAGAGTGTCTGAACTTGTGCCATTGTTATTATAAGTTATCTCATAGTTTTTGGGAACTTACTGCATATTCGTACAGTAAATTCAAGGTACGTATTTTATATTGATATTTCTTGGCGGCATGATTGAAATATTACATTATGCGAAACTAGGATTATTCGATGGTTTGCAAATATTAATACTATATTTTACTTACAACAATACATTTTTCCGTAAGATGAGGAAATCTCACAAACAAAAAAACCTCTTTCAATCGAGTAGCAAATGCATTTTCTTTCTACGATAATATAATTTATGAAATAATTGGATTAGATAACAACCATTTTGATTTTTTGTGTGATAATCTGGAAGATACTAAAACTATAATTATTATTATGCTTGGTTGTGTGCTCATTTCGTTTACAAAATTCTATAAGTTGAATATAATTTTCTATAAGTTGAATATAAGTATTAATTTAATATAAGTTGAAAATATTAAATCGAAACTAATCAAAATGAACCGAGAAAGTGCATTTTGACAGATTAACTATTTGTTTATCGTACCCACAAAGCTCACTGTTGCATTTATCTCCTAATTGCTGTATTTTAGTACAGTGTGAGCAACAATGCTTGAGGTTTGATATGTAGGCAACCAAATACGCATTTTGGTATAACTGAAATTGTTAAAAGAATATACCCTAGATTGTTTTTCCAGTGGCGTAGCAAACAACAAACAAAACAACAAAATGAATTAAATATGTAATCATAATTACATATTTTTAAACGTTACAATATAAGTTTACAACAAATGTTCAAAATGGCGGCCTTCGTTTTCAAGACAGATGTTAATTCTACGTTTTTTATTTTCAAAAACATATTTGAGCTGCTCTGGAGTTATTTTTCTTATCTCTTCTTCAATTGCTTCTTGGAGTTGGTTTAGGTTGTGCATCCTATTTTTAAAAACATTATTTTTCAAATCTCCGAAAAGATAAAAATCACCCGGCGTGAGGTCTGGTGAACGTGGTGGCCATAATCCTGAGCTTATAAATCGATCATCGTAAAATTCCCTAAAATAATTAATTGTCGCAAACGCAGTATGAGCAGTGGCTCCGTCTTGCTGAAAATAACCCATTATTTGTTCATCATCATGCGCCTGATTAAGAAATGCATCCAGGATGATTGTTCGGTAACGCTCCGCATTGATTGTTTCATTGAAAAATATTGGGCCAATTATCCGACGTCTCGAAATTGCTACCCAAACACCAATTTTAAGTGGATGTAAATCTGTTTCGATGAACCTATGAGGATTTTCTGTAGCCCATGTACGATAATTTTGGCTGTTCACATATTCTGATAAGTGAAACCACGCCTCATCAGTGAAAAAGGTCCTATCCAGCATATCGTTATCATTTAAATGCTGATTAAACCAATTGCAATAATCAATTCTTTTTTGAAAATTAAGTGGGTGAAGTTGTTGAACTACAGATACCTTATACGGGTGCAAATGGAGAATTTTCTTCGCGACTTTTTGGCAACTCCTATACGATACTCCCGTAAGCGGATTTAAACATTAAAATTTGTATGCCATAATTACCACATGAATGATAAAAAATAACTTTTTAGCACCCTAAAATTAAGAACCAACCTGTTTGTGCTGATAGTTTTCTTATAGATTTCGTTGGACTTTGTTCAAGCCGTTGTTGGACATCGGCAACAATCTCTTCTGTTAAGGTAAACGGTCTTCCAGTTGACTTGCTCTTACAAATACAATTATTTCCTTCAAAGCGGTGAATAATACGGGTTTTATGCTGGATAAATATTTTGTAAGTAATGTTGACATCGGGGAAGGCTTCGTTAAATTGATTCATACCCGATTGTAATTAATATGTCCATGTCCCGTCTTCAGTAAGTGTCCCACTTCGATAATGAGCCTTCAGGATGAAGGCATCATGTTGTGGTGTAAAAACCATTGCAATAGGAAAGCGATTTCACTTAAACTCTGTAAATTTAGAACAAAACTTAACTTTTATAATTTTATAACCTTAAAAACTGCAAATCATTTACCAGAAATCAAAGATTTACTCAGAGTAGTCCTGATACGAACTGATGTTTATGAAGCAGAAGACAAAATAACTATATGCGAAGAATTGGCACAATGGTAATAAATACGACGCGGGCGGCACTGGGCTGGGGCTGTCAAATCTTTTCACTTTACAGTAAATTTAATTAATAATAAACTTGGAGCGAAGAAATTCCCCAGTTTTTTCGGCGGAAAATTTAACTTAACTTCAATCATTGTTGGTCACTCTGTATATGTAATATTTAAGCTATGTTCAGTGTACAGTGTCAATCTGGTAAAGAAAAGTAATGAACCATTTCAAAATAAAAATGGACCATTTAGTTCACCTGCTGTTGTAAGACCAGGGGAAAAAACAAAGGGGGAGAGTCGAAACCTAACCGCATCATGGTTCTACACTCTATCGCCAAATGGTGAACAAGTTTTGAGAACATGGATGATTTGAGTTTAAAATCAGTTTATTTTGTTTTTGCTGTAAATTGTTTGGACTAGAAAAACAAACCAAGTTTGTCAAAGGATCCAATACATGGTAGAAGTTAAATCCAAAAGTATATCATCATGAAGATTCTACGCATCACCTTATGCTTAGCAAAATAGAAAACCATGCGGCTAGGATTAAAGCATCAAAACACTATTAATTACACATTCCAAACATCAATTGACGCAGAAAAAATGAAATGGAGGGCAATTTTAAAACGGCTCTTGGACATGACTTTATTTCTGGCTCATCAAAATCTTCCATTTCGTGGTCACAGAGAAGATCTGTTAGCAACGAATAAAGGATTTATTTTTTAATTGGTTCAGTTATTATCCAAATGTGATAATTTTAAAAGACCATTTATTGCGGCTCGAAAACTCTAATAAGAACATTATTTCTTATTTATCTACAGATATTCAGAATGAGTTTATTAGCGTTCTGGGAAATGAGGTGAATAAAAAAATTATCGTTCATATCCAAAAAGCAAAATATTTTGGAATTCTGTACGATGGCACTAATGACTTATCGCATATTGATCAAATAAGTGAAGTGATCAAATATATTCATATTGAAGAAGGCAATGTTGAAGTTAAAGAATTGTTGACGCCATTCGCGTCATAAAAGGTTTATGGCCATAATCAGGGATGGCCCAGGATAATTAGGAGGACCGTCACGTCTGGGTTTTCCTGGATGCATTGTTATAGTATTAGACACCTAGAATCGGTCAAGCTGCACCCCGGCCTTGAATTCTCGGAACTTCACCCTGTCATCCCGCCAACAATTACCATCGAGAGGAAGGGCAGATTCACTTGGCCAGCCGAAGGCAACACATCGCGTCACTCCTCCGTAAATGTAACATAAGTGAATAAATCTTGTTAAGTTGTAATTCGAGTCTGACTTAATTATTCCACTCAACATTTTGGTCCTTCGAACCGGATTCAACATTTTGGTCCTTCGAAACCGGGTTCAAGAGTTTTTTGAACTAGAATCAGTTTGTTGTTGCCGAGCGCGAGCAACAAAAACTCAAGTGTTCATCGCCGGAAATACCTATCGAACGAGATTTGGGATCTCCGCACCACAACAAACTCTGCAGTCAACGAGCACCGCAGAATTTCCACACCAGAGGAATCTTCGAGACAGCACAACTACCGAACGAGTGTAGTCGTGCCCGAAGACATCACATCAGAATCGGACACGGTCTTGCAGGCGACGAGAACCGCGGACCGCACATTCTACAGAGGTAGAGAGTAAGTCCAATTTTCCTAAACATCAACTAACAATCAACGAATTCATAATGGCTTCCGAATTATCAGCGGAAGTTCAGTCAATTGTGCAAAAACTAACGCGAAAACGGTCATTTATTGCACGACAATTAAACTTGTTAGGATCGTTTATCGTAGCATGCGCAAATATCGAGGAAAACATAGAAAAAATTACTAGCGATTTAGGCTACATTAAACGCCACCTCGACGAGTACGCGGAGTATGAGGAATCGGTGTATGATCCCGAATACGAAGCGGAACTCGGCGATATTAACCCATTAAGTATCAATTATTTTGAATTAAAGAAGTTGATACCACGCAAAATATCAACTCATCATTCGGATTGTAGTTCAATACATAGTGCTCAAGCGAAATTACCGTCAATTGCCATTCCCACGTTCGATGGTAGTTACCGCGAGTGGCTTTTGTTTATAGAAACTTTCGAGTCGCTCATTGGTAAAAACAATGCTTTGGCTAATATCCAAAAGCTGAAATATTTAAAATCTGCACTCATAGGCGATGCAGCCGAGGTGATCAAATGTTTAGAGATGATAGATATTAATTATCCAGTGGCGGTGAAATTATTACGAGATACATTTCAACACCCATATAGTACAAAGCGTAATAATAATAATGTGGTAATAAAAGCAGAACAATCAGCAGTTTGCAATGCAGCAACGTTAAATCAAATCGATGAGAGAATTGTAAACGATCTCGAACATACGTCAAATGATGAACACATCGTTATTCAAGCTGACAATAGTGTTAAGATGTTGGGTGTGCAGTGGAATCCGCGTATTGATAATATAGAATATCATGCATTTAAACCAAAATACGAAACACCTGTTACCAAAAGAAATATTTTAGCTACAATTGCACCATTTTTTGACCCACTAGGTTTGCTAGGTCCTACAATAGTATTAGCAAAAATTCACCGCCAACGTGTTTGGCAGTTGCAATTAGGATGGGATGATATGATCCCGCAGGAAGTAGAAGGTAGTTGGCGCCAATTATTAACGGAATTAACAAGTACCTCGATTATTAGCGTGCCACGCAAGGTGATAAAATCGAGTGCGGCGCAGTTGGAAATTCATGCATTTGGCGATGCTAGTCAAGCTGCGTATGGTTCCACGGTTTATATCAGGTCAATTGAACCAAACGGCGCGTCATCGTGCACCCTACTGTGTGCTAAGTCACGGATAGCACCACTAAAGACGCTTAGCTTACCGCGATTAGAACTATGCGCAGCGGTATTAACGGCCCAGCTTGTAAAACGGGTTATCAATGCGATTCCGCAAACATTTACGCGCATACGGTATTATTCGGACTCCACGATCGTATTATCCTGGATACACTCTCCGTCAACAAAATTTAAAACGTTTGTGTCACACCGCATCGGGGAATTACATCGTTTAAGTGAACCCCTGAACTGGTATCATGTCCGTAGCAACGATAATCCAGCAGATATCATTTCGCGGGGGGGGCTATCCATCAGAACTTCGTGATAATGCCCTTTGGTGGTCGGGACCAGATTTAATTCATAATAACGTTGAACCTCCCTCATTTACATCAAATTTGAACTTGAACCAAACGGAATTACGGGTACTAATCGCACTAGACGCAAATTTTAATCTCGACAATGCTTGGATAAAACGTGTTTCTAATTTTTCCAAACTAATAGGTGTAATGGCGTGGGTCTTGCGTTTTACGGATAATGCCAGCAAATTAAATGAGCGGCGAAGTGGACCGTTAACAGCGAGTGAACGAGATAACGCTGAAAGAATTTTAATAAGCACCGTACAAAGAGAACATTTCAACAATGAAATAGCAGCCTTAAAGGCTGGCCGACGACTAAAACCAAAGAGTCATTTACTGTCACTACATCCCTTCATCGACGACGAAGGTCTATTACGGGTAGGAGGCCGTCTTCGGCATTCCGAACTAGCATTCGATTCCAAATTCCCGATATTACTACCGGCCAAAAATCACGTCACCGAGTTAATTATCAGTAAAACACACCAATCAGCATTACATGCAGGTGCACAAGGTACCATAGCTTTAGTACGATCAAAATACTGGCCAATAGCGGGTAGAAATGCCGTCCGCGGGGTGTTACGTAAATGCATTGCATGTTTTAAGGCGCGACCACCATCTGCGGAACCAATGATGGGAGATTTACCACAGTATCGAACCGAGCAATTACGCCCGTTCATAAAAACTGGTGTTGATTATTGTGGACCCTTCCTCATTAAGGAAAGTAGGAGAAAAAACAGCAAAGCGACGAAGGCCTATGTGGCACTGTTTATATGCATGTCAACTAAGGCAGTTCATCTTGAACTAGTGAGCGATCTAACTACCGATGCATTCTTGGCTGCATTGCGGTGGTTTATAGCGCGGCGTGGTATCATTACAGATATATACAGCGATAACGCAACAAATTTTGTTGGGGCCAGTCGCGAACTCGAAAGGTTCTATAATTTTTTAAGTAATAATGAAACCGAACTTGTCAGGGAGTTGGCGATTGACCGAATTGCGTGGCATTTTATTCCACCGCGAGCACCTCACTTCGGCGGATTGTGGGAAGCAGCAATTAAGCGAGTAAAACATCATCTACGGAGAGTTGTAAATAACGTATGCGTAACAGGGGAAGAAATGATGACCTTACTTGCGCAGATCGAAGCTATTATGAATTCGCGCCCTATTTCCCCTATAACAAATGACCCGAACGATTTTTCCTTCCTTACTCCGGGCCACTTCCTTATTGGAGACTCTCTGAAGGCGTTTCCCGAACCGAGTGTGGAGGACATACCTCTGTCCAGACTCTCTAGATGGCAGCATGTCCAACAAATGCAACAACATATTTGGCGGCGCTGGCAGAGAGAGTACCTACAGGAACTGCAAACCCGTGGACGATGGAGACAGGAACTGGGACAAAATCTAAAGCCAGGTCAATTAGTTCTCATCAAAGAAGATAACATACCCCCCGGAAAATGGAGGACAGGACGAATCGAACAGGTGCATCCTGGAGAAGATGGTCACGTGCGCGTAGCCACGGTCCGCACCCTGAGGGAGACCAAAAAAAGACCAACCGTGAAACTGTGTGCGTTCCCGGAAGTGGGTACATTAGTACCGAATGCCAATACGGCCACCAATTAGTGTATATAAATATGTAAAATTTAGTTACGAATATGCAATAGTAATAGGTATCTGTATATATATTCACAATTATTGAAACCCAACGCTTTCAAGGCGGGGGAGGATGTTGACGCCATTCGCGTCATAAAAGGTTTATGGCCATAATCAGGGATGGCCCAGGATAATTAGGAGGACCGTCACGTCTGGGTTTTCCTGGATGCATTGTTATAGTATTAGACACCTAGAATCGGTCAAGCTGCACCCCGGCCTTGAATTCTCGGAACTTCACCCTGTCATCCCGCCAACAATTACCATCGAGAGGAAGGGCAGATTCACTTGGCCAGCCGAAGGCAACACATCGCGTCACTCCTCCGCAAATGTAACATAAGTGAATAAATCTTGTTAAGTTGTAATTCGAGTCTGACTTAATTATTCCACTCAACAAGAATCATTTCTTGGGTTCTTTAATATGTCGGGCAAGACTGCTGCTGAGATTAAGGAAAATATTTTAAGGCAACTTAATGAAGATCGACTCGACATTACTTTATGATGCGCTTAAGGGTATGATAACTCTGCAACAATGGCCGGAATTCATGGCGGAGTTCAGAAGAAAATTAATGATATGAATCCCAAGCTATAGCCAAAAGCTATATTTGTACCTTGTTCGAATCATTCAATAAATCTATGTAGAGTTCACTTATTTGGTAGCGTTCCTTCCAGTATGATTTTTTTTTTGACTATCAGAAAGACTTTATTCATTTTTTTCATCATCCACTCATCGATGAGAAATGCATATGGAAAATGTGGGGGTCTCTGTGAAGAGACTTGCAGAAACAAGATGTATTGCACATTTTCACGCTGTAGAGCAAGTGAATAAATATTTTAAAACATTGATTTGTACGCAGAATCTCTTATGCGATCCCAACAAAGAAAATATAGATACAAGGGGAGCAGCATCAACACTCATACCTGCTTTATGCAATTTCATATTTTTGTTATTTGCCATTCTTGTGTGAAATTCTACATGAAGTAAATTTAATGCAAATTTATTTACAGACATCTGGTATTACCTTAGACAAGTCCATTGTGAAAATTCACGCTCTCAAAAATTTTCTTTGTCAGAACGGGAAAACATAGTGAAAATGCCAATTGCTTATGCTACTAATATGTGCAATGATCTCGAAATTTCTATTGAAAAACGAAGGAGATTAAAACGGAAAACAAGAATGCATGGCGAGACGGCACAAGATAGCGGTCTCACAATGGAAGAAGAGAACAAAAGGGCCATGATCGAATGTCTTGATCGATTTTATAATGAACTCGAACATCGAACCGAGGCAATGAATGACGTTATGTCAATTTTTGCAGTTAACCAACCCGACAATATATTGCCGGGCATTATATTGCCCGATTTGCATCCGAAGAAAATCTCTACTTGTTCCAAATTTGACAAAAACATACTCTGAGTTTTCGAATGATATAATTGTAAACTAAATTGGGCGATTGCGGCGACACCTTCTGGCTGCAAATATCACAGTGGAAGAGGCTAAGAAGTGGACAACTTTATAAATGTTAAGGTTTATAGTGAAGTGGGACTTATAATAATTATTTGCCAAATATACCTCTGTGTGTGCGATTTATTTTAACAATTCATGTATCAGTTGGGATCTTGCGAAAGAAGTTTTTCTAAGCTAAATTTAATGAAAACATATTTAAGATCAACAATGGGCCAAAGTAGGCTGACAAATTTAGCAAAACTTTCAATTGAAAAGGAGTTAAATTATGGATTTTAATAATGTAATTGAAATATTTAGTTCTGTTAAAGCATGCAAGCAGCAATTTAAATTAAAAAAATAATATTTAGTTTATGTTATTTGAAATTTTATTAAATATGTAAGTGGCCGGGTTTTTGGGGGTGGGGTGTCACTTACAATTTCGCCCCGGGTGCCAACTTAGCTAAAACCGCTACCTCTTACTCACTGGCACACTGGTGTCACACTGGTTGTTTTCCAACATAATTTTCTTGATACAAATTTTAATGAAATTATACAGTCATGCTCACATACATCTAGTACAAAAAAATTGACATTGCTATATAAAATTGCTATTGTCACCTAATTTCTTGTAGTAGATTTATGTGAGCATGACTGTACATCTCTACCAATTCGCTCCGCTTCATCGCTAATTCCCGAATTGAGTTTATATCCCCGTATCATGTGCTGCTTTAGTGGGGGTGCATACTTCCAGTTTGCACTGGCAGTCATCTACTCGGAGCGCTCGGGTTTTAGTGGTCACTTTGTTAATTCTCCCGAGACTCCAATAAAACTTACTGTAATTAAATTTACACCTGCCATCCTTGGAAGTACAAGAGAAGAAAACGTACATCTAACGTAATTTATGTTCCCGGGGCGATGTAGATTCTTCATTCCGTGTAAAAAGGGCACAGTGTGTCTAGTCGTGAAGCGTCTGCATTATTACGAAAATGCGAAGAGCAAGAGCGAGTAATTAATATTTATGGATACGAATATTTATCTCGTTAACGTCCGTTTGCTTATCAACTTCAAAAGATGAATTATTATTTGCTTTCTTGATGTTTACTTGATGCTATGAAATTAATAATGTTGCATATTCTGTAGGTACAAATACGGAGCACAGCGTGATTATTTTGGTTAGAGCCTGGAAGAGGAATTCAAATTTTAATATATGTTTTACAGAAAATTAGTTAATGTTAAAGGCATCTACTTTGTGATACATAATGATTTATAAATAAAACAAGCACATCCTTTGTTTCTATAACACGGTTTATTAATAAGTTAAGTAACAACTTGTTGATGTTTTGTTCTTCATATGGTTCGCCATGCGTTAGCGGTTTAAACCAGTGGCAAGGGGGTGGGGGGACGTTTTTTCAGAAACGGAACGCGGTACTTTTTTTAGTAGTATTTTTTTTTAATTTCAAATGAAAAATATATTTTTATATATGTATATATGTATACATTAATATATATATTTAATTTAATTTATTATCAATAATTAAAATATTATTGGCGAATTTGCAATATTTCAAAGAATATGTTAATTAATCGGGAATTTATCTTGCTTTCTGTGTCTTGTTTCTTTTCCCCTTTCCTTTTCTTTTATAATAAAAATTTGAAATGAGCGAAAAACGTAAACAACCCAGTTTGGACAGTTTCTTTGGAAAAATACTGACAAGAAGAAAATGTGCAAGTGCTGGAAAGTAAGGAAAAACAAATGGATATTCCATCAACATCAACAGAAAATGTTCAAAAAGATGCAGAATCTCCATTAATAAATTGGCCAAGTATTTGGACTGCAGATGTGTGGTTCGAAAAGAAAAAAAAATCTGCTTGGCTAAAATGCGATTCCAGAAAATTAGGATGTCTGAGTTGGTCGGCTATTCAAAATTTAGGACCTTTAAAGACGCAGCTAGTAAGCATCTCAAAAGAATGGGGAAGCACTCAGGTATCACCTTATGGAAAGGATAAAGCCGCACAACTAACTTCTTTGCGAAAAACAATTTACAAACATTCTAAAAGTTTTTCACATACAACAGCTGAGAGAATCTTAATAGAAGCAGACAAGCAAAAACTTGAAATTATTGTAGATAAGTTGAAAGATTCTTAAATTTGTAGCACCAGTAAGGTTTTTAGAACTGCTTATTATATTGCTAAACATGATCGTCCATATTCTGATCATTTTGATTTATTAAATCTTCAGGAAATGAATGGCTCACGGATTACGATCTAGATTCAGTGTTACAGAAATAATTGATCATATAGGAATTCAAATGAAATCATAGATGAATCTACCACCAAGTAAAAAGTCTGGTCTTATTATTTATTTAAAATGCGAAACCGAAAATGAAAGATCCTCATTTCTTGTTTCTTGATTTAATTGAATTGCAGGATCAAACAGCTAACACCATAACAGAGTTTCTCTTAAAATGTTTGGAAAAAATTGTTTTCATGATAATTATTTAAAACACCTTTTAATTTCATTTACAAGCGATGGGGCCAGTGTTATCTTAGGAAGAAAATCTGGAGTAGGAACAAGACTAACACAGAAATATCCGAATCTAATTAGATGGCATTGTCTAATCTAAACCATAGGCTCGAATTGTCAGTAGGAGATGCTATTTCTGAGGTTAATGGGGTTAATCATTTTCAAATATTTATGGACTAGTTATACTCCTTATATAGCCAATCTCCGGAAAATTAAAGAGAAATTGAAACATGTGCAACTGCTCTCGGTGTAGAAATTAAACGTATTGGACGTATATTTAACGTCAGATGGGTGGCTAGCTCCTTTAGGACTGTATCAGCAGTTTAACAGAATTGGTCATCTTTATGTCATACATACACTACAGTGTGGAAATTAAGTAGCGGATTAATTCGGTAACTTCGTTAATGTGTACGAGAGAGACAAAATCTAAATGGGAGATAGCGATATAAATTACTGCGCATATAAAAATATTTTTTTTATATTTAAAAAACATTTTAAAAGTTGAAAACAGATTAAAAAGCTCTACCGAAACAAAAACTAAAAAATGTAGGTTGTCATTAAAAAAACATTAATGGCCTCATAAGTTTTAAATTTTTATTTTTTTTAAATCTGAAAAAAATATTTTCATATGCGCAGTAATTTTTATCGCTATCTCCCTTTTAGATTCTTTTCTCTCATACACATTAACGGAGTTACCGAATTTATCCGTTACTTAATGTCCACTGTGTATATATATATATATAGTGAGCGACTTAAGTATGGAATAAATTCATTAAAACCGAAATTAAAAAAAGTGGAAAAAAATCCTCGAACATGTGGATTTTCTTTGATAAAACTACACATGTTTGCATGACAGTCAATCTTCAACTATCAATTGTTTTTTAGTAATGACGTCATCCATTGTTTTTTAAATGACAACCCCCTATTTTTGTTCTTGATTTTGAAAGATATTTTCATCGTCAAACAGACAGTATAAAAATGTTGTTATGTTACATTAGCAATTTTTCGAGTAAATGACAATTGAAAGTGAAAACGGCAAATCATGAAAAATGAAGCAACAACGTCATCAGATCACATTTAGTTTTTCAAAGTACTTGAGGTTGAAAAAAACAATAACCCCGCGCGCAATTATAAGATGTCTGCTATTAGCCTGAGCGGTACAAAACTCTTATTGTAATTTAAGCATTATGGCACATTTAACTGTCACACAAAAAAACACAAAAAATCACCAGTTTCTCGAAATTTGGATTCAATCTTACAAAATATAGATTGGCTGATGGGGTGATCTGGATATTGTGCATTAAACAAATCGCATACTTCCTGCCGACTTCTTATCCGTACATCCGATGAGAATTATGAAAATATTCATTTTTTTGTGTGACAGTTAAATACGCCATTGTGCTTAAATTTTAATAATAGTTTTGTACGGCTCAGGCTAATAGCGGACGGCTTATAATAGCGCGCGGAGTTATTGCTTCATTCAACTTCAAGCACTTTGAAAAACTCAATCTTATCTGATGACTTTTTGCTTCATTTTTCATGATTTGCCGTTTTTCACTTTCAATTGTCATTTACTCGAAAAATGTCTTATGTAACATGGCAACAGTTTTGTACTGTCACTTTGGCAATGAAAAGATCTATCAAAATCAAGAACAAAAATAGGGGGTTGTCATTTTAAAAAACAATGGATGACGTCATTACTCAAAAACAAATGATGGTTGAAGATCGACTGTCATGTAAAAATGTGTATTTTTATCAAATAAAATCGACGTATCCGAGGATTTTTTTCCAATTTTTTTTATTTCGGTTTAAATTAACGCATACTTATACACTATACCGTGCGTTTTTTAATCTCTGAACGTAGGGCCATGTTCAGTTTTAAATCGACAAGCTCAATTGCATTGCTAAAATGCAACGGTTATGCAACCAAAATCACTAGCGAGTGCAAATTGATAATTTCAAATGTCAAAA
Organism: Othius punctulatus; assembly: GCA_951805005.1. Lineage (NCBI taxonomy): Eukaryota > Metazoa > Arthropoda > Insecta > Coleoptera > Staphylinidae > Othius > Othius punctulatus. The sequence continues at coordinate 42,921,510 of OX638144.1, forward strand.
TTGTTTACAGAAAATTTATACAACGCAAGAAAGTATTCAAATATTTAAATTCAAATGGTACCGAGCTGGCATTGTGGGCACGGTGTGTGGGAGATTTATTTTCAGTGTATTACCCTGACAGAAGAATCCCATCAATTGGAACAATTTCTAATAGAATCGCTAAATTTAATAGTACATGATGCATTGTCATTGATCATTATAAAATAACTTAGGAGATGCCACATTTTAACTAACGATGTTAAGAAATTAAATTAAATGTATTATGTTATGCCGAAGTACAACCAATATCTTCCGTTTCATAAATGAGTTACTACAAGGTGTATCTAAATGCTTGTAATTACGTCACTATGTAAAATATTTTTGTTCCGCTGCAGTAAAATAGTTATATTTTTGACATTAGACATGAATATGGTTATCTTCATATCTTCTTCATATCTTCATATAACAATAAAAGTTATCTTCATGCAATTCAATTTTCTATTGTGTCAGTTATTTGACTACTTAAATACTAAATTATTATTAGTTTCACCAATATTTGTAGCTTCTAAGCACATGAAAAGACTACAATGAAGAATCACTTAAGGGCCCACGAGTTTAAATGTACATTATTTACATAACCTTACTTTTAAAATCGAGGGCATTCTTAAATTGTGTGTACATAAAAATAACCAGATATGCATGAAAATTAAGTCCTCACATGCGACATCACCAAGTGGGATTACTCCACGGCACAAACAAGCTGTAAACTGAAAATCAAGAAGAAATTAATGAAATTAACGAACTGCGACAAATCTAATAATTGCTCCGCTTTAAATTTGACAATGTTACAAAATGTTTTACCATTGCAAATTGAGGACTAGTAGACAATAAATGAGAGCGTGGCGGCCATAGTCCTTGACTAATTAGTCTGTTATCAAAAAAATCTTGCAGATAGGCGAACGATGCTCTGGCTGTATGAGCTGTTGCACCATCTTGTTGGAAATATTCATTTTGCAATTCTTCATCATCTGATTGGTCTATGAAAGACTGGACAATTTGTTGCCGATATTTCTCACCGTATCACCGTATCTCTTATTGTGTCATGAAAAATATAGGCCCAAATATTCTACGGCGAGACACAGCCAACCAAATTCCAACCTTCTGAGAATGTAGTGGTGCTTCCACAAAAAGATGAGGGTTCGGCATGCCAGCACCTATAGTTTTGTGAATTAACATATCCTGATCGGTGAAACCAAGCCTCATCACTGAAAATCGATCGTCATTTAAATTTTCCATAAACCATCGGCAATAACTCAATCGGCGTTGAGGATCCACTGGCAACAATTCTTGCACCTCTGAGACCCTATAAGGGTGTAAATTCAACTTCTTTCTCACAATTCTAGGACAGGTGCTCGAGGGTATTCCAGCTTGCACAGCCAATTTACGAATTGATTTTTGAGGGCTTACTTCGAGTCGTTCACAAACATCTGCAACAACCTCTTCTACTAAGGGTCTGCCTGAGGATTTCCCTTTCTAAACAGTACTAGTTTCCCTAAAACGGTGCACTATTCGTGACATATGTATTGACAAAACCGACTATTCAAATTGGTGGTCAGGGAACTTTTGTTGAAATTCCCGAACGCACTCTGGAATTGAATAAATCCATTTTCCATTTTCAAATCGTCCATTACGAAAGTAAGCCTCAACAATAAAATTGTTCTTCTGATCAGTGTACAGTTTAACAAACTACTGTTATTATGTTGTTTGACAGTTGACAGGTAGTACAGTATACAAATTTGAAAGGCTGCACAATTGAATTGAAGTGATTACGTAACAACAATCATTTAGGTACACCTTGTATTTCGGTATTCACGGTTGATGATTATTGATTGAACGGGATTGATGGGAGTGTCTCAGATTAATGCATTGGAATTAAATCTCGCACAATCCGTATACTATTGCCAGCTCTATTAAAACATTTTCTTGCATTGAATATATTTTCCGTCAACAGTTTTGACAATTGAAATTACCGTGTTTTACGCGTTTGTAATTTTGGTTGCATAAACATCTGCCTATGTTCAGAGATATAAAAAACAGGCGGTATATTTTACCTCTGTATAATAATATTGCTTACACCTAATTATTATACATATACGGAAGTGCAGTGGACTTGCATGGTTTTACTATATCATGTCGCAATTGGGCATGCTTCAGCACAGTTTTATGTAATTATACTTGCATAAATTGGCACATTATTGAAATGCTTGCAAAAACAATGCACGGACCAACAGCGATCCCAATATTGGCAGTCCAAGGTAATAATAAAAGACATTTCTCCTAACGTTAATCCCAGCGCGCCACACAAACCGCTCTTCGAACTCAATTAAGCGCTATGCCATCCAAGCGATAAATCATCAATTAACGATTGTCGATATCATTATTGTCCGGTACTGTAGTCATTGGTCCCCCGGCGGACGTACATTTCACCCATTACCTCGGCCACCCACAAAATATAATTATCAATATTATGAGGTGTATTATTGTCGTTAGGGGGGCTGCAGTTTATGCCATCTCGCTTTCTCTGTATTTCTATGTGTGCAAGTGACCGGTGCGTGGTCTAGCGGTTCATTAGCCGCTGAATGGGGCTGTGGCCATCTAATGGGGGATATTAGACCCGAGTCGCCCCCCTGTCCCACCGCTTCCGACGTATCGGAACGCCGATTCCAATATTGACTTCGGCGATGGTCGCATGCACGCCACTGCGGGGGAGAAATTTAATTACGAATCCTGAAGAGGGATTACAGCGCCAAATGGAAACGTGTATTGACCTCGGGTACTCGGAATACGGTGAACTTAAAATGTCAACCGCCAATTACTTGCTTATTATTTTTAGTGGATTTCGTTTGACTACGGCCCACATTAAAATTCACAATGGTTTTATTCAACTCTCAACGCGAACAACATAATCCCATTGTATTTCAGTAAATTGGACCAAGAGAGAAAATATATATATTTTTTAAATTATTTGGTTTCACTGCATCGTGAACCCATCTGAAAAGTGAATCGCTCATATTCCTTTATTATTGAGTTTTGGACATATTATGCGCATAACGTATTTTCGAGAAAATTGCCTTTAAGGAATAAATAAACCATTAAGTCTATGTATGTCGAGTCACGGAATACCATGTATAGTATATACCGAGCGTTTTTTTTAATCTCTGAACATAGGGTATGTTCAGTTTTAAAACGACGGAATCAATCGTAAGCTAAAATTCAATATATATGCAACCAAATTCACTAGCGTGTGTAACTCAATTATTTAAAAAAAATGACAAATTCGTTTTGAAACTTGTATAATTTTACCTAAACTCGTTTAAAACTTTTCGGATTGAAAATCGGGAAATTCCGAAGTAGTGGCTCATTTGTGTAATGGAAGATATTGGTTCTTCTTCAGCATAACGTAACACGTTTAATTTCATTTGTTCAGTCAAAACTTGGCATCTCCTAGTTATTTTATTAAGACTACCGGAGATGCATCCTGTACTTTTAAATTTGGCGATTATATTACAAACTGTTCCGATTGATGGTATTGGTCTCTCAGGATAATGCACAGAAAGTAAATCGCGCACAGTCCGAATACTATTGCCACATTGGTACCAGTGCACTAATTGTATATTTTCTTGCGTTGAATGCATTTTCTGTCTACAGTTTTGATGTTTTATTAAATAAGTTATGAATTTGTCTTTTTTTAAATAATTGAGTTACACACGCTTGTAAATTTGGTTGCATATATATTGAATGTTAGCGTACGATTGATCCCGTCGTTTTAAATCAGAACATACCCTATGTTCAGAGATTAAAAAGGGCGCGGTATAGACGAATACAAACGCCGGTGTGAGGTCAGAAGTAGTGGTGGGTCGGCCACAAAATATTCTCTATCAGTTACAATTAATACTGATACATTTTTACAACTGATACTTTGGACTAATATGAAAAACTTTTTCTTTTGAATTTCTTGGCATCGTTTTTCTATGTTTACAAATTGTAAACTATATTGTAAACAAAGTCATGCGCTAATTTATTTGAAAAATTATGCATTTTTAATTAACTAAATGAAACATCATAAATCACTTCTCAGCTTCTCACCTCGTACCTAAGTGTAAAGAAGGTGTAGGTACGGTTTGCCTACTTTCACTTCTAATGGCTTTGGAAATAAATGGAAAGCAAGTATTTCAACAATAGAAGACAATCTTTTATTACGAGGTGAATTGTACGAAGTTGGTTTACAGAATGATGGTCATTGGTCAGTTGCAGAGTGCCCTATGCTCACCCCAAACATTGGTGTCAGCGAAGGGGGTCGCTACAGGGGTACGGGACGTACATAGTAGTACCATTGATTATAATATAATAATATAATATAATTAAATATAATAATAATAATAATATAATAAGGGTATTATAATCAATGATAGTACTCTCCCTGTGCCAGGCAGGTTATTTGGCGTATACAGTAGCCATATCCCAAATTCATGCAGTTTTTTTTTCCATATGTAATTTGTTTATTGGATTAAAACATAGATGAAAAGGAGACGATTTAAATATTTTATTGGCAATAAAAAATAAGAATATTGCAAACTAAAAAAGTATTTTCTGAGAGTAGACAGAATAAGGTAAGACAATAATCATGTAGTATTAACATTCATAAAATAAATGGGTAAATAGACATTCTCAATTACAAATTTTGGTATCAAAAAGCAGATTTCTAATCCGAGGTATCCAAGGTTAACCAATTCCTTCTATAATTTGAAATCATCCCAGTTTTCGTTCGTATGGCACTGATTTATCACGGTGTTGAAAATCTTCGAACAACGCCTTTAAAATGCGGAACATTGTAACTATGATGTTACCACCATTTTAATGGATCACCGTTCCTTTCTAGAAGTGGTTGTTCCAAGTAATGATGAACTTCGGCGATGGCTCTTGACTGAAACATCCCAACCGACTTGTGTGGTGCAGCTATTTTTTCAAAGTCGCTCCAAAAAGAGGGTGAAACATTAGGTGGTTCAACCACACCTAATTTCCAGGGTGGTTGAATCAATTTGCACGTTTTCTTTTGATTTGGTATAAATAATTTGGGCTACCAAATTAATAACATTTCGTTCTACTCCTTCGGCTATCAGTTCCGAAGAAAACGATATGTTTTTATATCTAGGTTCTAAAAATGTGGAGATGGTAAGTAAATAATTGCTCTCCAAGTTTCCGAGACGAACATCGAGACCACTTCGTACAGTCTGAATTAACTGAGTGACTCTTCAACTCGCATTGTAGTCCTCATCACTTTCCACATTTCGATAGGTGTTTCTTAAGCCATTTAGAATTATAATGACCGGATAATTAGGAACCTATAATATAATACTCACATAATACTCACCACTTATAAATGCAGTAAACTCTTGCATAGGTTTCAGCACTCTTCTTATCTGTCCTGCTAAACTCCATTCTTCTGGCGTCAAGTTCTCAACATGTTTATCAATTAGAGCCAATGTTGTTCTTATCGAGGTCTCCAATTCTACAAATCGATCAACTATGTGATATGTCGAGTACCATCTGGTCTACACATCTTGTGTTATTTTTTTGTGTTCCGGAGCATTTTTTTTTTCTGAATGTCAGCTTTTTTTTAAGATGACGAACTATATTTAAAATGAGTAACAATATTTTTTATCAAGGCTCGTATTTCATGATTTCTTTCTGCACCTAAAGAATTTTTTACCACTAAATTGATGGTATGAGCTAAACGTCTAAAATGATTCCATTTTAAATTTTCTTTCACAGCCTTTGTAATATTAGCAGCATTATCAGTCATGCACAGTTAAATCTTGTCTTCTATTCCCCATTCAAGGGCAACCCGTTTCAATTGCCCTGCCAGATTATCATTGCTGTGCGCCTCTGGAAATGTGAAACATTCCAATACATTAGATTTTATTTTAAAGTTGTAACTAATGTAATGTGATGTTACTGCTATAAAACTTTCCATTTTGATTGAATTCCAGCAGTACTTAACGTAACTGACACTACTTCGCCAGAGGCATACAATTGTTTTAAATTTGTTAAAGAACGTTCATAGTTCGCTAGTGGTAGGGTCTTAGAGATGTTTTTTTTCTGTTTGGAAGTATATATGATGGATTTAGCAATTGCACAAATTTCCTAAAGCCTCTGTCTACAACATTCTGCTGAATGGTTGGAAGTCCTTTATGAATGGCAATAACAATGCAGCATCAATTTTATTTTTTGAACCATCCGGTAGTTCACTTTTCAAAAAGCTGCTCATGTCCTGTTGAAGTTTGGAACACTCGAGCCTGGGAATGGGAATAGCTGTATATGTTGAAGGTACCGCTGGACCACCTTGATCTATTGTAACTACATCGCCGATGTTTAGTGGTGGTTCATCTTTACCGAAAGAATTTGCTTGTCGTGAAACTTGAGGAACTTTTGAAGGCAATTAATATGATTTCAAGGAGACAGTAGGAGCCGTATTTAGTATTTATCTTCAAACGTTTGATTTTAAACTGACTCTTCTTTGGGAGAGTCTGCTATCTACGTAACGTACCTGTCCGCGTGTGCCTATCGTGAGTTTTGTTTATAAATTCGATGATTGCATTTACTTGTCGAACGTCTATGTAATTTTTTACCATCTCATTCGTTCACTTGCTACGCTGAGATCACCTTCTTACATAAAACACAACGAGATCATTTTAAAAAAATCAGCTGAAGTAGAAAGAATCAGACTTCAAACTTTTTGTGTTTTTTTTTACTCATAAGTTATGGCGCGAAGGCTAAGCAAAGCAGATCGTTTCTTTTTTCAGGTTCTCTCCTTTAATTGCAAATAATTGTGAAACCAACAAAACACTCACTCATTTTCTACTATATTTACATGCCATTTCGTCGGCTTGGTGTTACAAGGTTGTATGTGCAAATTTCATAAATTTGGGAAAATCGATTACAAATATTAGGGAGTTACAAAAAAGTGCTGTACTATTCCTATTCGTTTGTTTTATTTTTTGACATTTTCATAAAATTTCAATATTAATAATCCTGATATTTCAAGCTTCCAACATTCCAAATTTTTGAGTTATGATAAAACAAAAAATTACATACAACTCTGTTATATCATTTTTGTTATTTCGTTAGTAACATACAACTATGCAACTTTCAAAGAAAATACGAGTACGTAATGTTTAGAAAATTATATATTATTTTTATATTGTTTATATACATTTACTAACCTATTTAATGGGTCAATAACTCATTAACTCTATAACAATATTTGAAATTTGTTAAATTTACATAGCTTTTCTTTCTTTCTTCCCATTTTTGTCACCAGCTTTCGATGTCGGAATAATTGCGTGAAAATAGTCTTTATCGACTTGATTGCATCAATCTTATTTTACGGTATTTTGTTAAGCGTTCCCTTTGTTTGGTTGGGTACAGGGAAATCCACCTTAGTTTGAATAGACACCGGTTTTTTTACCAATAGCACGTTTTATGCTTTGTTCGACAAATTCTTAGTTAGCATGGGCAGTTTTGTAATAAATATTAAATATAGATCCGCAAAACTTAATTTGCTGAACCTTTGTATGCGGCACTAGAGCATAGTTAAGTTAACTCGCGCATTCTTGGAAGTTCGTAAAATCAATTGCCTGCATCTGTATTATTTTGTAAGGTTGGATTATCTGGGCAATAATTACGATCTTTTATAGAATCATCACTGTCATAGTTTTCACAAATTTTATCCATATTTCACTAGACTCTGCAACGTGCCTGATAAGCTTGTCACAATTAGGTCGTGGAGCAACTTCCCTTCGAAGCAACGTCTCCACGTTGCCGAGGCCGAGCTCTCGATGTCGGAGAGTGGGGTGGGTGAAAAGGGCTCCACGTAATTTTACCTCGTTCGTTGCCTCGCTCCGAGGGTCTTCACCACTAAGTTAGTCGGCGAGGAGGAGTCGGCGCTACTTAAAATCACGAAACATATACTGCCGCCGATCCTCGACCGCCCACGCAAAATGCTCGAATTATCGAGGTAATGATTCGGCTAATTTGATTTAAACAAACAATGATAATGAAATTCTGATTATAATTTGGCGCCCTGGAAACGGTAAAGCTGGGAGATCGACTCACGTATACAATTTTTGCAAGAATGATAACAACTTTTATTGCGATAAATTATGAAAGCGTCGCTCGCCCTTCGGGAGGGAACCACGCCTCCGTAAGCTCGCGGAGAATTTTTATTCCTCGTGTACGTCACGGATGTCCATCGGTCACGCGCGCATCTTTCAGATATTCGCTGGGACTCGCGGAATGGCGACAACCTCCGAAGAATCGTAGCGAAGCATACAGCAAAAAATTATAACCAGATAACACACAAAGAAAATATGCGACACAATATTTCAATGGATATGGATGATTTAAAATATGAATAGGTAAATGAATCGGATGAAATGATAATGCGTGAATGACGCAGTGAATGAAAGAGAATGGGAATGTGGCTTAGCTATTCTGCGCGGCTCTGACGACGGTTCTCGGTGAATCTCGTGGCTGGTGATAAGAGCTGCACAGATGGCCGATAACAGAAAAACCGTACGGTGCGGCTCCGTACTCCGTGCTCCCTAGAGGCGGCGCGGTGGGCCGGGACTAGAAGGCTGCGGTTCTTAGTGACCCTGCAGTAGGAGGCCTGAACTAGGATGCCTGCACTAGGATGCTGCGGCTCTTAGTGGGCCCGCACTAAAGGATGCTGCGGATTTTAGTGGCCCTACACTAGGAGGCCGGCACTTGGAGGCCTAGGAGTGATCAAAAGGGGCTTAGCGCGAATGAAGATGAATAGAAAGAGGCCTACTTACTGCGAATCTTATTTCAGCCTCCTCGTAAAATACTTCGCAACGGCACGTGGCCACGTGGAAAAACGTTGAAAAAATTACACACTTTATAATCCCCTGAAGGGCTTAGTGACAAATCTCATCAGCGAACTCCCTACCAACGATTCCACTATCAAGGGCAAACAAATAGTGAGTTGCACTCGCGTGTATTTTTCGCAGTTTCACTGTCGGCTTGCACGTGCGAAAATGAATAATGAATACCGAGATTCCAAAATCAAAAAAAGTGCCCCAGTCGTTTCCGTCTCAGCCGCCTGGAGGAAACAACACTCGCGTCTGCTCGCGCTTTGCGCTCGCGGAACAGAAGGCGGGCAGTGTCGCTTTTACAATTTAAATTCGTCACGAGTCGAAATAGAACCGTGACAACTCTCAAAACCAAAGCAGTTAGAGTTGTATGCGTTACATACAACTATGTTACACTGAAGTGTAAATACCAAATTTGACATACAACCTTGTTTGACAGTAAACAAAAATGTTTAGAAGTACTGCCATCTATTATAACTTTGCAAAAGATAGCTTATAACACATATAATCTAGTAATAGTAAATACTCAAATCTTACATTATGTTACATACAACCTTGTAACACCAAGCCGACGATTTATTACATTGAGAAAAAATATTTTTTTTATTTTTCGTTAAACGATTGTGAATAATTGTTTATTGGTTATTTATCTAATTACATTGGACACACTTTGACGTTAACTATTATTATAACAACGCAATCAATGAATTGGAGCTTGTAACATTCAAATCTCGCGCACCGCGACACCGGACGTACTTGCCGATATTACAGTGACTAAATAGGTACAGTGGCGGCAAGAGTGTTGCTTCTCGTGATTGGTTCACGTAATCCACAGAAATAGATGGCGGCCGGATGTTTATGTTTGAAGCTTGACGTCTTATGATGTCTATTTATCTGTCAAAATGTGAAAGAATTTTATTTTATGTCAGAAGTATTTATAAACATTTCTTATTAATTATGCCCTATCATTGGAACGAGTTGATCGTGGCTTTGCCCAACGTCAAATCGCCGAGATCGAAATGCTGGGGAAAAGGTTGAGCAGAACGAATGAAAAATTTACTCCAATATTGAATTTCAAGACAACACGAGAAATATTTCATTTCAATTCGAGGATGTACCTCCTATTGAGTATATTATTGATAGACAATAAAACAAGGTAAATAACAAATCGATACAAATATACTTTTGAAGACTCACAACAATATACTTAGAACGATCTTAAATACAGGAAGGCATTATTAATGTATTTTATCTGCATGTTTAGTAGAATTGTAAGTAATGAATAACACGTTTGCGGATAGCGACTGCTATAGCAGTCCTTCACGGATGCGCTGAGGGGACATTGACTGCAATAGCGATCCGTCTAATATGTAATATATCTGGACTCAGACTCTGACAGCGTTATGTGTACCTCTAAAATGATGGCCTTAGTTTGCAGTAGTGTTAGTATGTACCTACGTGTTCCCTTGCAATCATTTACATTTTACGACGTGTTCGCGAATGTATTAAACAAAATCGTTGAATTATTTTCAAGTATACTATCGTCCACGAAAAAATCACTTGGAATAATCTATTGTCTACTATAAAACGTTTAAGCGTTTAAGCAAAGAATAGACGTTTAACAAAATCGTTCACAATAAAAATGAATCGCGCCACACAGTACCGCCAACCGCCAATTCCATCTGCAATCCAAGTTATGCAGGTGGTATTGGTACAGCGCTAGCTTAATAGTACTTCAGTTAAGACATAGCGGTTTATGTCCATTGTCACCATTGTATCTATTAAGTCACTGTAGCCGATATCAGCATGCACTGCCCCTAGCGGACGTTACCCGCCATGTTTAAGCTCAGTTCAGTGAGAACAGTTCTGGTACACATCACGGTTTAAAAGGTTCGGAAACCGCGTGGTTTCATTTTAATTCCGTGACCCACTGAAAGTGGGATTCCAACCGGACGTTCTGCCGAAGGCCAAGGGCTAGTGCCTGACCTTCACAACCGGGTGGGGTTGGATTAATCCTGAATGACCCGATTAGGCTATCGCCAACAGGTAACGTTTCTATATTTTCCCCCAAACAATATGTCCACGTGCTAATACCTTGCACCGTTAAACAGCAGCCGTACAGAGTGAGCGCTTGGTGCTTGGTACTTTGTACTTTACGCTTTGAGCCTCGCGCTTTGTACATTGTCCACGCTCTGTAGCGCCGGGTCTGAAGTCTTCTTGGTGATGCCACCCACGCTGTGAGCCCGTAACTGGCGCCAGCATTTCGCCAACCAGTGAGCAGATCACCCTGCGTGGGAAGCCGACAACAGCTACACATCGAGGGAGCTACACCTCGTGGGACCTGCAAAGATAAGACATTACTAACCCTTTTTGATCAGTGCGGAACCGCGCGCCCAGAGCGCCACATAAACCGGCGCCCCGCGTAATTAGCGCTGAGTCTGTCTCCGCACGCTGTATTTGTCTCGAATTAACCAGTTACCTTTCACCAACTGACCAGCGACAGAAGTACCCACTTCCGTCTCTATTGTAGTTAGCCGAGGCCGTGGAGTAAGGGCCAAAAGAGGGCATATTTTAGCTTATGAAAGTTTAATCACATTAAACGCGGAGAACAACCTTTTCACAACAAAAAAAAAGTATTTTATTTGGTAACAACAAATTTAGTTTAGGTGTTAGGTGGCGAATATTCTTTATTTCGTTAGGTTAAGATATTGTGCCTTGTGGTCGAGTTGAGTCGCAAAGCGGGGTGGCCGTCTATCGGCTGCGCGGATTTGAGGCAAAACGTAATTGATACATAATGTCAGAGTCGCGTCATCGCGCTGCTGGCTGGGCCAGCCAGATGGTCGTGGTCCTGGGCACGGACTGATACAAAACGTAACCGCTTCATTTTGTAGACGAGTAGTCGTCGCGCCGATGGGCCAGTCAGATGCCCGTCGACAATGATTGATACAAATAACCAGGGGCGGATGGGCCTAGCAAAACCAGCGCAAGAAATACAGTCACCGGCGCAATAAAATGTGGACAAAAGTTGAAAGAATCAGAAAGAATCAGTGCTCAAATGTCAGTTTTAAGAGGTTATAATGAAAAGAAGTAAAAGCGTCTGCATTTTTTTTCTACAATTTAAAAACCAAATGTATTACAGAAGTAAATAAAATGCAGAAGTAAATAAGCAAAAAAAAAATAATATATAATATATTTACTTTAAAACAATAACTTTTTTGATAGAAGAATACTGGAATTACCTAACGCGGTTACAATTTCTTTATTATTTAGTTCATTTAAAATATCTTTCTCACAACTCAGGAACATAAGAGCTTCAAGTCGAGCGTGAGATATCATCGATCATAATCTATTTTTACATATTTTAGCGTTAAGAAATATGTTTTGCTGAAAACTTGAGATATCCGAAGAGTTCTAAATACGCTAGACTAGAGAATAAGTATTGGGTATAAGGTGGAGTACACTTCTCGAAATAATTTGTATTGAAAAATGCTTGCTTGATTCTTCTATATGTTCTTCCTTAAAGTCTATCTGCAGTTGAAGATTTTGGTCTACTATTAACATATCACACATATTTTGTTCAAATAAATCACAAATTTCAAAACAAAAGTTCTTCTATTAAATTTTCTAATGCAACATTACAATTTTTGTTTGTAATTTATTAGTTAAAGTCTTCAATATAGAGAGAAGTCGATCTTTTTTTGGAATATTTGGTTTAATTTCATCCAAAATTTGGTGGATCTAATACAGACAGATCTTTACAAGCATCAAATGTATTTTGGAATCGTTTTATCATAGACTTGATTACGGTATCTATTATTACATTGAATGTTTCAAACCTACATTTGTCATGTTTATCGTTTAATGTGAATGAATTACTTTTTTCTTCGTAGTTCATTCAATATTCTCTCAAATGTCATTTCAGAATTATGTACTTCATTATGTACTAATTTTTCTTCCGCCCATACTCCGAATTAGTCTGCAAGATATTTTACGGAGTCGCAATTCTTTGAAACTTTTGTAATTGTACCTCTGCACTTTGCAAACCAATTTGGTCGTTTTCCAGAAAACTAAATTGAAAGTTTCATGTCTAATAAAGGACAGAAAGGATGAATGAAAAAACTAACTGATTATAATTGATCTACTTTGACAAGATGTGAATTCGAATATTGAGCAAAAGCATGAAATACACATAAGTAAAACTATTAAAACAATTTATTTTTATTAACAAGTCTTGGACTCCTTCCTAATCCTTCTTAACCGTATTTTTAGATTTTTTTATGAAGGGTACAGTACAGTGTAGGTATGTACATAGAAAAAATATATTTTCAAATGAAATACAAATTTTTGATAAAATATCATTATGATAACCGATTATTGTCTATTAGGGGGGTCATCTATAAATTATTTTTCTTCATCTAGATCTCTGATCGTTTTAAGTCAACATCATATTCTATTTCTTCGTTTTTGAAGCGAATGGTGATCGCTTTTCACTGTTTTACTTCACGTGTCGAAACTACTTTTTCCATGCTACAACGTGGCCCATCAGCTCGATTTCATTAAAAATGGAATAAAAATGAGGAAATGGAAATCACTTCTCTCCGTAGCCCTTCAACTATTTTGATCGTGGTCCAGTAATGCTGAATCTTTTGCAAAATATAGTTGCTGTTAAAATTACTTCGTATTTTAAATATTGTCTGTGAAACTTTTTGCGATTGCCCTCACATTACTGTTCGTCTTTTTGGGTTTCTCTATTGTTTGTAACACCAATTTTACTTCTACATACAAAGGTGACTCAACATTCCGTATTTGCCGAATATTTTTTAAAGTGCCATTCTTCAGCTCATCAACTACATTCTCTCTTGTTTCTCAAATGGAGATTAACTTTTTCTTCGTTTGGTTTTGAAGAACATATTTAAAAATTAACGAGCGTTGGTCTATTATACACATTTTGAGTAGTACTAGTCAAGTCTACTGCTATTGAATAAATTTCAACAGTATTTGTTTTCTGCTACTATTTTGATCTTTTAAAAATATATATTTAAATCTTATTATTAGATTTCGTAATAATTTAATTAACTGTAGTATCTGACAGAAACGAAACAAATGCACCAGATCTAATTTAAATATTTGATCTAAGGCCAATTAAAATTTGCCCAAATTTTCGCTATCTAGATTTCTAGTAAAACTATTCAAACTCTTAGCCTGCATCATGTTATGTCTCGTCTTCCAAGAAGTTAATAATATTTATTATTCTATCAATCATTAGTCTATTATATAACATTTTTCTCTTTGACTTTTAACTGTTCAGACCACTATAATTTATCAATACGATTGGAACTATAAATTATTTTGAAACACATATAGTACATATTTGTTGTCGCGTTTGTGTAAATTGCCTATAGTGGTAGTAGTGACAAGACTCAACAGAAAAAAAATAGTTTGTTGCGTCGGCGCCTTACAACTATTTGCAACCGGCGCACCGGGAAATTTCCCGGCTTCCCGCCAGCCCCATCCGCCTCTGCACATAACACAACGTAACTGATACATTTGCCTTGTATCATTTTAGTGTATCGGCCGCATACGAGTGTCAGTTACATTGTATCAGACTGATCTGGCCTTACCCATCTCTAGTCAGAAGTGCTATGTGAAGGTGGTCATTACCTGAGGTGGTTCAGCAGGCCATGGTGCATGTTGAGGTGGTCCAGTGGGGTCGAGTGAGATAGTCAGCGTATTGATATGGGTTACACACGTTTATACAATTAGATAGATATACATAGAATACCGGATTTCGCTAGGACGCACATCCGAGTACTCTGTCGTACACATCTTATTATCTAGTCTCTAGTACTTATATCTATTTATAGTTGTGATGTTATGTATAATTGTCCATACGTTGCCGGTTGAAGGTCGCGCGTGAGCCTTTGCTATGTTGCAGTCTTGCGCCCTTGCTGATTCGGCATGACTGCAAAGTTGTTATTTAGTTGGAAACCGGCACGGGATTTTCATCTCGCGCCCATTTATTTAACTGTCTCCGGGCCGTGACCCACACATTGAAAACTACTGATCTTTGTTATCTTCATGAGAAATAGTCCAAATCTCTACAAACCATACGAAAACACGGTTTAATCTATTGCATATAACAATGTAATATTCGCTAATTACGTATCTTGGAGCGCGTTGTGTTCATGCACGAGCACCTCTTAGAAACGATCAATTCACCACACGAAACGGGACAATGGGACGCCACCTATACCACCCCACACGCTACAATTCATGCACAACTCATCGCACCCACACTCGCCCTCCCTGCTGTTCCGTTGCTCATCACCGTTTCCCACGCCCTAATTTCTTAATGTGCGGAATTTTGTTTTATGCCCGGCGCCCTGGGGGCGTCGTAAGAGGGACATCCGAGTGCGGCAGACATGCCTGCCTGCGGCGCAACGGGGGGAAATGAAATTAAGCCATTAGGGAGGGGGCGGCGGCGTCCCGACGCTCGGCGCTCTTGCAGGGTGCTAATAACTTTACATTACCCGGACTGTGCGCGACAAGCCGCTAAGAAAGCTCGCGTCACGGTCCCGCTTGGGGAACTAGAAGAGATGGTCCTGTGTATGTGGAAATGTATGTGTCTGTGCAGAAGTATGCCGGGCTCTCCGGGGACAATGAAAAGTTAGGGGTCGTCTTTAATGACATACGAGTGGTAAATACTAGTTAAGCTCGCTTATAGAACTCTCCGTAGAAAAATCTAGGACTACTCCTGTAATGCGATGCAATTTTAATACAGAGCAATTTAATTTATCTGATTTTCATTGTTCATTCCCCCATTTCATTGCAGTGACGAAACTGCAAATTTCTGCCTAATTTATTTTTGCTGCGGTTACTTGAAGAGATATAAAAGAGATAAAACAAAATTAACATATTTTCATTATTACTTTTTCTTCTTTACAACAAGGAAATTTTAGATTTTCGATCAGACGTTTCGTGTGAGTGAAATCGTCATCAAGTCAAAATTTTTGTGCTACTCCTCAATACTATTATAATGATGTGCAACACTCGAGGTTAAAGTAACTTATTTTATATGAAACTATGAATTTATATGAACGATATTTATATGTAAATAACAGCTCCATTATCATTAGAGAGAATGGCAATCTATTTAAGCATTTATTATAAAACAGTGGATATTAAGTTGCGGATAAATTCGGTAACTCCGTTAATGTGTACGAGAGAGAAAAAATCTAAAAGGGAGATAGCCGTATAAATTACTGCGCATATGAAAATATTTTTTCCAGATTTAAAAAAATAAAATTTTAAAAATTATGACGTCGTTAATGTTTTTTTTAAGACAACCTATATATTTTATTTTTTATTTATATTTTCTTGTTAAAAACTTAGTGTTGCGTAACATCTAATTTAACTGTTAACAATGCTCCGATTTTCAACAGTTTTGACATCACTCTAGTTTAATTTTTTTTATTTTTAAATCCAGTTTAGCGTTAATTGTAGATATTTATTAATTTTCATATAAAAAGTTATTAAAACCGTAACTCTTGCACATAATTATAATTGTAATCATGAGTAAAACTCAAAAATAAACTAAAAACTACAGGTCCGTATTTAAAAATATTAACTTGATGACGGTTACACTCACAAACGTCTGATGAAAAATTTAAAATTCGCTTGTTGAAGATTTGAAATTGTGGCAATGAAAATGTGTTTATTTTTTTAATATCTCTTCAAATACATAGGAAAAATCAAATCAGATTTTCGAAAATTTTGTTTTTTTTTCAATTATCTCGGTAACAATTGAATGTTTTTTTAAAATTATCTTTATTGATTATTGTTACAATTTAACCCACTTCGTATATCTTACCGTTTCCGATATCCCCATAGTGATAATCGAATTTAAATAACCCCGCATAGCAGAAATATGTTTCTGTAAGTTTTCTGCAAAAATACGGTGGTTTTTGATATTTCGTTATTTATATATGAGGCTAATTGGAGGAAACACTTAAAATAGTTCTAATATTCGATATTACTACGAACTAGTATATCGGTTTATATAAGCAGAAAAATAGAATTACATCGATACATAAGTTCTCTAGATTCCATTATTGATGTGTGATAATTGGAAAAACAACTATGAATATTTGATATTTTCAAATAAAAATTGATATATCTCAAGTATCTATCATTGGATTTAAATTTAATTATGCCCATTCAATATCGGTATATCGAGCTATATCAGCAATAAATTACATTAATATTGATACGATGGTTTATGAGATATCGTTATTTAAATTGATTTAAATTATGATTTAAATCAAATGATTTTTTAGATTCTAAAGTTTTAAAATATAGGTAGGTATACATTACCCGGCGCCTTCACCATATATAACATTAGTATGATTTATTATTCAAAATTGATTTTGTATGTTAAATTTTTCAAATTTGCATATGGCGCGTATGCATTGCTATTATTGTCATAACATGATATAGTCTATTTCTTGTAACTACAGAAAATTAATTTTCAATGTGAAATTCAATAATCTAGCCCTTGGCGAGAAACGAATAATACTAAAACTATGAATTTGGTATATTTTGATAAATAATCCAAGAATATTGTTTATCATATTTTTCCATTTCCAATTAATTAGATGAAAAGCATCTGTGGAGTGGCAATAAGTATAGATTTTTCAAAGCCTCTACCGTTTCGTTACGTCTTCAGTGTACACTAACCGAATGATCTTACTAATCGACACTGTACATGAAACAAGTAATAAAAAAATACACATATAATTTATAATGAAATTTATTGGGAAACTGCAGTTAACATAACGAGCATTTTTATTATGTTTGGTGTTGACGCAGGTTTTCAATTATCGTTCCTCAGCGAACGACTCGAAATAATCACGAGCGCGCATTAACCACCTTTATCGATTGCATGTTTGGATAGTGGAGAAATTGCGGAGCGCTGCGATTTCTGTGGGATGCGAGTTTTTCCGGTAATAATTTTCCACGGCTGCGCGGCATTTATTTATTCCCGAAGTTCATCACCTCCTCGCCGGAAATATCTTTGAATCGCACGGTAGAAGAGGGGAAAAAAATACACACCACCTCTCGCATTCCGGGCGAGCTTTCGCAGAAGCGTCGCTCCCCGTTTTATTAAAATGCGGCGGATTTTTCACGTCCGACCCGTGTCCGATGAAATATGCATCGGAACGTGCGTGCCTCGCATGAAACGCCGGGAACAGATAACTTTTCGCTAAAATCGGTCGCTTTCAATAGACTACTTACACCCACTAACCGGCTCACTGCGTATAGGTTGCAGACCGGATATCATTGCTGCGTGCTCAGAGTTCCTTTGTGGCGCAGACTTCCGCTCCGGGAATTGATTTGGGTCGCAATAAGCGGCGGTCTGTCTGTTTGCTACTCTTTTTTTATTGCCGTTTCGGCGAAACCGTCGACATCCGGCGTGCCATTCGAATGAAATTAACATGTTAATTGTGCATGTCTCTTTTAGATGCATAAATAAAAGTGAAGCAGTGGCAGCAAGTGCCTTTTGGGAATACGAGAACAAATTTCATAAATTGTTGCAATAAAAATTAGCGATGAAATGTCACTGCCTTGCAGGGAATTTAATTCGAACTGTAATCTTTGATAAGCTGCGGTGCGTCGATTTTTAAATTGCCTGTCCTTGGAAAACCACAGCAGCCGCAGCCATCACAGAATTAGGCAAATATTAATAATCGTCCATGCAAATATTTATTTTTAATCGCCCCAGGCGACACTGGCTCGCATTGCGGCTGCTGTATACGGGGTCAGCGGTCTACAATTTGCGAGCTCAAAGAACCCTCTTTTCACTCCGCGATATATTATTTTTCGTATTGAGCAATTTTTAAATACTTGAACCACAGATTACTCACGCGCTACTACGGCAAATATAGACAAGACTCTGGGTCTAAATACGAGAGTGTGTGCTGTACATAATCTCCATTACAACTAGTATTCATGACTAGTTTCATGGCGTATTATAGTATTTTAAATGTAATTAATAACTGAATGCTAAATGCAGTGGCGGATTTAGCACTTGAGACGCAGGCATAATAATTTTCAGGCTCCTTTATTTTTATTTATTATTTAATAAAAAATGGTATATCGAGTAAATGAAGATGAAAGCAAAACCGACAAAGACCAATTCTGGGAAGAGGTACAACAAGAATACGAAAAGCTTATAGAGCCAACATACGTAATAAAAGACCTAAATGCCCATGTAGAGAATAAAAACAAGGGACTGGAGAGCATAATGGGAACACACGGAGAAACGAAGATCAACAACAATGGAAGAAGACTTATTGATTTCGGCATATTGAATGATCTAACAATATTGAACAAAAAATTTGTACACAAGGAAATACACAAATGCCCAAGAGAGGAAAGAAACATAAACGAGAAGTCCATAATAGACTACTTTTTAACAAACAAAGCACAAGTGAAGGAAGTCATGGATATTAAAGTCAAAAGAGGTAGCGAAATTGTTAGTGACCACTATCTTCTAACAGCACGAATAAAAACAACAAGAAGAGAACCGAAACAAACACAGAAAACAGTCGATAAGGAAGTATGAATCGAGAAATTTAGAATATACGAGCTAAGTGACAAACAAGTAAGGGAAAACTACCAGATATCAATACAAGAACTAATAAGAAGCACTAAAAAAAGCGGAAAAACAAAAGTAGAAGATTTATGGGTCAATTTCAAACATATAGTAAGAGAGGCAACAAAACACGCCTGTGGAAAAACTAATAGTACACTAAACCAAAAACAAACAAGCTGGTGGACAAAGAAGTGAAGCAAGAAGTTAGGAAAGAGAAACAAAATGGAAAAAATACCTATTCACAAAAAACGAAGAAGACTATGAAATATACAAGCAGCAAAAAAAGGGAATAAAAGCAATAATAAGAAAGGAAAAAAAGGAAAATGGGAGGATTTGGGAACCAAATTAGAGGAACATTTTAAACGAAATAAAAAACTATTTTACAGAACACTGAAAAGCTGCAGAAAGAAAAAAGAAACAAACCTAAAGCTACTCAAAAATAAACATGGTGTACTAATGAAAGAGGATAAAGAAATCATGCACAGATGGAAAGGACACTTCCTAGAGCTTCTGGCTGGAAAAGAGACAACCAATGAAGGAAATGAAAACGAAAAGGAACAAGAAAATAGTAACGAAACAGAAGAAGAAGAGGGATCTATAACAGAAGAAGAGTTAGTAAACGCACTAAAGAAGTTAAAGAACGGAAAAGCCCCAGGTCACAACAAAATCAAATCTGAACAGCTGAAATACATAGGAAAGGATGGGAAACAACTACTACTACAGTTAACAAATAGAATATGGGAAACAGGAAAAATATCAGCAGACAAGCAAAAGCAGTGATCTTCCCAATACATAAAAAAGGAGACAGTAGAAATTACAACCACTTTAGAGGAATATCCCTGCTGTGCATAGCGGCAAAACTGTATGAATCAATACTGGAGTACAAACTAAGAAAGGAAATTGAAAAACAATGGAAAAGTCACAAAGTGGATTCATGAGAGAGCATTCAACACAAGACCATATCTTCACAATTAAAAAGATGACAGAAAAAATATTAAGACAAAACAACAAACTATACGTGATATTTGTAGACTTAGAAAAGGCATTTGACAGAGTCCCACGACCCAAAGTGTGGGAAATACTTGAAGAAAGGAAGATAAAAGTGCATTGTTGCATTTAGTCATAATGATATTTACGGCTCACTATTTTTGTATCCGAGGTACCAGAAGTACCCAAAACAAAGAAAATCGCACTTTATTACATTTGAAACAAAAGTTGATTTATTTTTACTGTGATATGATCTATAAAAAATAAACTATAATTTGGTCATCAGCAGCTATCCGCACCCAAATTGTATGCCATTATTAGCCTAAGTATATGAAGTATACAATACAATAATAAGAATTACCCGAGAGCAGGCGATAATATAAAAAAATATCTAATAAACATAAAAATTTAGTAAAACTTTCATTAGAAAACGACATTTTTTTGAAATGTTACGAATGATATAAATTGACGTTAAAAATCGTTTAAATATATCAAGAAATATTGATTCGTACCTGGATTATTCGAATCCATCACAATCACTTCAAAAGATTAGGTGGACAACACACAATTTTTATTTGTTTGCAGGTTTACATTGAAAGCGCTGAGAACATTGAAATGTAGTTTGTGAAATAACCAACTTCAACTACTTGCGCTCGTGCGTAAGATGAAAGGCTGTGAGTGCGGATGGTAAATTATTATTACTGGGGCATTCCTATGGCTCTGGGAATTTTCGGGGATTTTTAACTTCACTTTTGAAATTTGACTTTTGACCGGCTAATTCTCAATAATCAACGTACGTGCAACGTAACGTCAAAATAACTATTTGATGGGTTATCAAAATAAATAGAACTGTCAAGTTGTTTGAACTATTATTGTGCTAAAATACATTAAATAAATGTATTCAACAGAAGAAAAGATACAAATAATGCATTTATACCATGCAAATCAAAGTATAAGAAATGTGAGTGACGTTTTTTCAGTCACTTGTCCCGATAAACCAATTCCATTAATGGGAACAATTTTTAACATTATTTCAAGTTTTAACAACCACGAATGCGTTGAGTATAAACACCACAAACGAATTAGAACTATGTATGCCTTAACCTAAGAAACTATGTTAAACATATTATGCTATGCAAAAGAAAACCCAATGTCTTCATTAGGAATGACCAGCAACTAATTTGGAGTTTTATGTTTTTCAATGAGAAAGGTTTTTAAAGAATTTAAATATAAATCTTACAAATTTAGAAATCACCAGTTACTAACTAATGAAGACAAAATTAAAAGAACTAATTTTTGTGAAAAGATATTTAATTTGAGAAATAACAAGAAAAAAATATTAGAAAAAAATAGTATTTAGAGACGAAGTATCATTTAGTCTTCAACATAATAAGTTAGTTCTGAATCGCTATTTGAGGACATTTTTTGGCATTATTATTAAATTTGTGAATTATTTTAGTTTCTTGACAAATTTGTTTATGCCAGTGCAATCATATTTCCGTAGAAACAATAGGTATAAGGTGATCTGATTCTGTGATGTAGTAAGGAACGTTCGTATTCAAATAGTAGATTAAATCATTCTGACGGAATTAAATAAAGTTTTGTACGTAACATGAAATATGCGATATTGTTTGACTCGTGTAATTTTGGCAAGTATTACACTCGTCAAACAATATCGCACTTTTCTTAACTGATTACGTAAATAACTATTACATCTATTAATTGAATATTGTAACTTCGAAAAATTCAAAAATGTAAAGACAAAAATGGCCAAATCTTAATTATTCATAAAAATAACTATGTAATGTTATGGCCGACTATGGTTTCCATTAGAAAAAACTCAACTTTGTGCCAGAACTCAAAAATTATAGCTGAAATAAAATAATCGGTTAGACTGTATTATTAAGCAAGCTCGGTTGACTTACAAACCTCGGGCCAAAGGCCCTCGGTTTGTAAGCCAGTCAACCTCAGGAAAAAAACATCCATATCTCCCGTGGTGCATACAATATTTTATTTTTTAGAAACATATTGGTAAAAATTTTAGGTATTGTATCGATCCACAATGTTTATTTCCGAGGTTGCTATGAGTTGTTTGACAGTATATAAAAGTCAGAATAAAAATGGCAGAAGGTATTATTCCTCAAAATGTAAATGAAAAAGCCAAAAAAGCCGGTGAATTATTGGTACCACAAAAGTCGGAACATTTATACGCAAAAGAATATGATCGATTGCATGAGTGGATGTTAAAAAATGATGTCACAGTTATAAGTGTAACTGTAATGTTGGCATATTTTCAAGATTTGTCAAATTCGTTTAGTCCGAATACGTTGTGGAGCAAGCTTTCGATGATTAAATCTATGTTATTATTGAGATATGGCATTGATATTTCAAATTACCACGAATTGGAAACATTCCTTAAAAGAAAAAACAAAGGATATGAACCCAAGAAGTCTGAGGTCTTGACGCGTGAACAGGTAGATATGTTTTTACGAGAAGCACCGAATGACACTAATTTGATGTTTAAAGTGGTAGTAATTATGGGTATGTTTGGCGCTTGCAGATCTGACGAATTGGTCAAAATGCAAATTGGAGACATCAGTGACAGGGGTTCAGTAATTGTGGTGCAGATTCCGGACTCTAAAACATTTTCAAAGAGATCCTTCACTATAGTTGAAGAGGAGAGACTGAATGCGTTGTCGCTTATCAGAGAATACATGCGTTTGCGTCCTCCAGGAGTCTCAAGGTTTTTTTTATCGTACAGAAACAGAAAATGTACAGTGCAACCTGTTGGGAAAAACACATTTGGCAGCATTCCGTCAAAAATTGCTGTCTACTTGGGTTTGCCGAATCCGAAATCTTTCACAGGTCACTGTTTAAGACAAACATCTGCAACTTTGGCAGCAGATGGAGGAGTAAGTATGACCAATCTGAAGCGTCTGGGTGGATGGAAAAGCTCTACAGTAGCGGAAGGCTACTTGGCAGACAGCATGGCATCCAAGAATAAAATTTTACGCGTGATTGCTGGACTGGAAGAGACTGAAAAAGTAAGATCGTCGGCATCTGCTAGTGGCAGTGGAGGCCATGAGCAGACGCAAAATTGCTAATCTTCAAGTACCGTCTTGAATGGAAAATTTGTCAATTGTACGATCTATTTGTCAAGTGGTCATAAGGTTGAAGCAGAAAAAAATGTGATTGAGAGTGAAAAAAATTGACATCTCCCTAGGGAGATATGAGTTGCTTTTCATAGATTGTATCCATGACGAAAATAAATAATATCATGTTTCTAAAAAATAAATTATTTATTACAATGGAAGTTCAGAAGACAATTCTGATGCTTGCCAAAACATAAGAATACATTACACATCTACAGCGAACTCTTGATCGATTTGTACAATTTTCCATTCGGCAGCTAAGAGGATTTTTGAGGTCATCGGTAATAGGCCAATGCTCAAACCCATCGTAACGCTTATCTTTGCATGGCAAAGCTGCAGGCGTTTTCCTTTCTTTCTTTCGTTTTCCGCTGCAGCCCGTTCTTCTTCATCTCCGGTATCTGCCTCGTCTTCAGTTAATCTTTTCTTGGACCCAGCAGTCAAGTATTCCGCAAGCTTAAGTCTGAAATCGAGAAGTTTCATAGGTTTGGTTTTAGTATTTTTACAATCTCGCTTGTATTCCATCAAACTGTTTACAATGGATAGATCAAAGAGATGTAATATTACTTTGAATGTCCATTTTCTCGTTCTAAAGAATGTTCGATAATATTCGAACTCAGTTACTGTTTTTGTGTCTCATCTTATCTTTTTACAAGACACTCAGGCTCTTTACCGAAAGCTGTTGAAATCATCAGCACAGTTTTGTTGTCTTTCCATTTTGTTAGGCAATTTTTTTTATCACTGCTCATTATTTCTTCATACGGAAATGAAAAGAGGGGAACTTTTCATTTCCGTATCTTCTTGTAATTTAATCCTTTTATTCTGTTGCCCATAATAGTGCCAGTTCCATAAATTTTGAAATTGCTCAATTCACTTATTAGACCTAAAGTAGAGAAACATCGGTCAAAAAATAAAAAAACTATTTTCAGGCAAAGTCTGTGAGAGTCTAATGATCACCGATGGTCCTAATCCTAACTCTCTTTTTATTAGTGGGGTGGTTACACCTTGATATATTTCAAAATCCAAAACTGTGCCATAGGATGTAGTTACGACAAAATTCTTAAGTCCTACAGGCTTTGGTTTATTCTTTACATATTGACGGACTGGGCATCTATCCAAGAATGGTATCATTTGCTCATCAACAGAAAATGCTGAATTCTGCTTTCTGACAATAGCATGACATCGATTTCTCACTACATCAATCATAGGCTGAACCTTCCATAATCTGTTATTTTTTTGCTCTTCATCAG
Organism: Othius punctulatus; assembly: GCA_951805005.1. Taxonomy (NCBI): domain Eukaryota; kingdom Metazoa; phylum Arthropoda; class Insecta; order Coleoptera; family Staphylinidae; genus Othius; species Othius punctulatus. The sequence continues at coordinate 42,946,480 of OX638144.1, forward strand.
AAAAGCTAAGATTGTTAACCACGTGAAAATTGACCCTTAACGAATAAAATCTGTCGCGAGACATAATATTTGCAACCATCGACATTGATATTTTGAATCCCAGTACATATGAATTTTCGGTAATTTTAAGCAGCCCATGAGAGCGTGTAAACTAAAAAACTTTTTCATCTCTTGGGCAGTTACAACAATAGACTTTCCATTTTGCTGTAGATAGTACTGGGCTGTGCATTGAGCACCAAGTTAAAAAAAGTCATCATTCAAATATTTAGAAAAATATTTCCATGGAGTGAGTACTTCTGGAGTGAGTAAGCCTTGAACAGAATCGGCATCTGATGGTGCAGTCAGACTCTGGAAGGAACCTCTTACCCAACGAAACGTTGTTGACAGAGGTATTTCATCATCGCTACTCCAAGTTTCTTCTTCACTTTCGTCTTCATTTTCTTTCAATTCTCCATTTTTGTCATCAATTATTGCAGTATCACTTTCGCCTACGTAATTTTCTTGGCCATCTGCTTCGCAGAGGCAGTCGTCTTGTTCTTCATCGACATCAAAATCTGATCCAATCTTGTCCAACAACACGTAGAGCTCTTCGGGGTTGTATGCGAGATGCTCCAAATCAATCTTACCACTGGTTTCTGCAAAATTAAAAATATTTTTTGTTGACTATGTCGGAAAAACGAAACAAGTAGGCTCCTGGAGCTCACAATTGTGAAAATCCAATTGTGCACTTAATTACATGGTAACGTAACCTCAATCTACATGTTTTAAAGTTTACAATGAAAGTAAAACTATTCAACAAACGTAATCTACAATCTGGAGTAAATAAGCTAAACCAATAATTGAAAATAAAAATACTTATTTTTTGTCGCACTTAGCACGTGTGTGTTCAAGGTGTTCTCGACGAAAAAACAATGCAGGCTCATGAATTTGACGTATTATACGCATCGCACAAACATATGAATCAGGAGTCAGGCGTTCCCATATCCATTATGACCTTTAAAGTGACTTTGAATACGGACCGCACAATTGTAGGTACTTGGAGTCCAAGGGTTATGCACTTAAATAAATATAAAAATTAAATTAAATAGGAACTAATAGGAACAATTTATAAATTTTCAGTTTTCGCTAATTTTACGCCTCTTCTCATTGTTCACCTGAGGCACTTGCCTCCTTTACATTAAGCTAGGCCCGGCTCTGTGCACGCTTCAACTTCTACTGAAATAGTTTGCCTGGGAAATTGAGGGTCACTAATTATTTCGATATATCCAGCTGAAGTCTAGTGCCGATTTCAGTTGCTTCAAGAAAAACATGCGGGGCTCATATTCTCGCGTGGTCTTCTGGATATCGTGTATTTTTAAAATACTCTTTCCCTCTCGCAGCTAGAATTTCATGCATATTTCACCGAGTTCCCAGCGTTTTATTATGATCATTCAAAGCGGTTTTCCTCGGGGCGGAGGATCAATCACGCGAGCGCTGAGAATCACGGGGCCTGTCAGCACCAGATGATGAGTATCGGTATATCCGCGATCGCAGCCTCCTGCTCCACCTCCCATTTCTCTTCCTATTACGATAACCGGATCTGCATGCAAGGAGCGTAACGATGCGCGATGGGACATGGAGACGGGGGTGGTTCAGTATGTTTCGCGAGTGGCGGAAGAGATCGGAAAGTCATACAAAGCGGATTAATCGGAGGAAAACGTTAATAAACGAGAACACTCCTCGCCAGACAGTGCACAATTGTCTAGCGAGGAGCCTCCGTAGAAATAAACTGAATAGAATCGACCAGACGTGGATTTATTCGAGTCGATGATAAAATAGAATCCAAAGGTAATTCGTGTTGTATTGTAAATATCGTTGCACACATTTCGTACAACTGAAATTTCTTTTCCATTGTAAAATCATGAACGAATAATAAGTTAACTTCCGATTTGTACTTTAGGACAATTTATATTGAACCACTTAAAACAATTACTTCAAAATTACAACTTTAAGACACAGATGAATCACATAACCGAGTACGAGTGGTAATGGTAATACAACTCGACTCGTACTCAGAAGGGTATTTTAGTCGTCCCGAGGAGAGCTGACAATGACTACTATACAAATCCGTGCAAGACTGTACTGGAGTGAAAGCCCCATGGTGCTCCGGAAGGCTTCCAAAGCCGGTTATCGCATTGGTAACTTTCAACTTGCTCCGTTAGGACTTTAAAGATACAGCAAGAATTAATTTCGTCGTGTGTTCAGGTGCATCTAACCTGATGGTGGTTACCATGGATTTAAAAGCAAATAGTAACAGTTATATGCAAAGCGCGGATTTATAAGCATACAAAATTACAAAATAAGCGCTTAAAAATGCATAAAAATCTTAGAAAATAAGCATATAAAATAGCATAAAGATTAGAATTAGCACAAAAACGCAAAAAAAGCATGAAAAGGCATATTTTATTTTTTATGAAAATACAGAAAAACAAAACAATACATAACTTTATTAACAAGAACGCACTTTAGGTGGATAAAAGTAATATTTTAATAACATAGGTTTTAGTGATTAACATTAATAACAATAATAATTAATAACAAATAATGATTACTGCTCATTTTTAAATGAACTAAATTAAATGTTTTTCTAAATTTTCAACGGAAAATCCCATTCTCCTATTACTGAGCACATTTTTTAAGTATTAAAAGCTTATCTCCACATCCACACTTGTAATCAGTGCATATTTAAATTTGGGAACAATTGTAATATTTCTCAGCAAATCTTCCACGAAATCTCCTTTTAAAACTGTTGATATTTTTGTAACTCGCCAAACCCTTCATTTTTTGACAAAATTGCATCACATGTGTTTTTAATAATCTCTCCTATAGATCCCCGTACGTTTGAGACGTCGTTCCTAAAACCTTCAACTATTTGAACCGCATCTACCAAAGTTGTGTCCTTTGCTCGGAGTTTATCAATCGCTTTGCTTACGAAACTGTACTTGGTTTTTAGGAATGCTAAATTTTGTACAACCCTATCATTAAAACACTTTGTGGCATTCTTTAATTGCGTCTGACACATTTTCGGGAAACTTTAACACAAGCTCCTTATATGAATCGAAATGGTCGGCATAATAGCAGGCAGCATCTAGCTACGTACCCCATCTAGTTATAAACGGTGCCGAAGGAAGAGGTACATTTGGCATTCTTTCCCTAAACATTTCAGCCCTCAGTGGAGCTTTTAGAAACATTTTCTTCCCGGTTTTTATCAAATCATTGACCAGGGGAAATTGCAGTCTAATCGTTTCAGCAACTCGATTAAAACCATGTGCCAAACAGGTGCAATGCATTAATTGTTCATAAAATACTCTTACATTAGAATATGCCTTCAACATATATGCAGCGGCATCAGAAAGCATCAATAATAATTTATCATTTGGGACGGGGTGTGGCAAAAAAGAAGTGTAAATCCATCGTGAACGGTATTGCCATTTGTTTTTTATAACGCTTGGAACTAATTAAAAATGCATTGGTGGAGTCTTCGTTTAATATTCCAATCATTAAATGGGCGATGTACCGACCACATGAATCAGTAGTTTCATTTACACAGAACTATATGTAATTGTTGCCAACTATTTTGTTTATTTCCTGAATAGTATGTTTATATACTTGCTCGACATAGTTTTTGCGAATGGTTGATTCGGCAAGAATATGTCTGCTGGTGTAATTTTGTAAAAAATATTTAAACATACTATTATCTAGTTTTTTTTAACGGAATGTTAGAAGATACCATCGTATTGCATAAATCAGAGTAAAATTCCTGTTCATTCTGTGTAGAAGAACTCGCAAAAAACTCGGAAATAGTTTGCTGGGTACTGAGGGTGCTGCTTGCAGCTTTGTGTTTTTTTAATTTTCCAGGTGAACTGTTATTTTGATATGTTGTGTTATGATAAATTTTTTCTCGCAGTTAATCTACAACATTATGCACGCTTGTACCTAGGCCAATAGCAACACAAAATAAAACTTACCGGTTTGATAAAAGTCCTGCAATTTAATTTGCCGTTCTTATATTTTAATTCAGAATGTCCACGTATCCATTCATCGACGGAAGGTTTTACTTTCGGCATTTTATACAAGAAAACTTATAAATACGCAATTCACACAAGGCACAAGCACAACGCACTGAAGATTGAGATAAATTGGACTGAATTGATAGCACACTTGCCCCAGATGCAAGTGCAAGTGAATTTTTTCTCGCAGTTAATCTACAACATTATGCACGCTTGTACCTAGGCCAATAGCAACACAAAATAAAACTTACCGGTTTGATAAAAGTCCTGCAAATTAATTTGCCGTTCTTATATTTTAATTCAGAATGTCCACGTATCCATTCATCGACGGAAGGTTTTACTTTCGGCATTTTATACAAGAAAACTTATAAATACGCAATTCACACAAGGCACAAGCACAACGCACTGAAGATTGAGATAAATTGGACTGAATTGATAGCACACTTGCCCCAGATGCGTTCTGTGCACGTAAAACAGGATAATCCCCGAAATAATCAAGCTTTGTTTACCAAATATCACGTACGCACGCTCGCTTTCTTGATGATTTTGTGATAACCAAGCACTCTAGACGTAACGGAGTAATGTTAATACTGAATTCTCATTACAATAATGTGCAACAAAATATATTCCTAGCTAATATTGAGAAACAAGCAAATAAGCACAAAAAATAAAGAAATATGAACAAAAAATGCATTAAAGCAATTATAAACTTAAAAACTGAAAATATGCAGAAAAGCACAAAAAAAAAATTGTCACGTTACTTCATTTGCTGAAATTCGTATAGATACGAGGTCATTTTGGTCTGCTATTAAAACTGATGTATAGCATAATACCTAGAAATCCGCGCCTTGGACTTATATGCATGCATAGATGATAAATTTTGATTACTACTATTGTTAAATACCTCAATGCATTGGACTGCAACAATATTCGTTATAATTAATATCTTGCAACGAAGTTGCGATTGCGACTCATGAAAGCTGACATTAATTCGCGCCATATTTTGTGCTGCACCGCTTGCGTGTTAATTAATTTGCATGGTTTTAATGCGCTCGCTTAAGAAATACATAAAAGCGGCAAAAAGCAGTTGTATAACTTATCCTAATCATAAAATGGAATGTTATCTGCCCTTTAAGCTGTGAGCAATAATTTAGATTGAGAGGGTTAATTATTTACAGGCACACTGATCGAAATAAAAATGTATCGCGTGCCACACACCAGCGAATGTTACGTGTAAGTTTTATTAATTGGCAGTAATTGGAATGATTTTATCACCATGATTAATAAATAATACTAAACAAAATCTATCTTTTTGTATCACTTTGATTTAATAATTCAAGTGTGTTGCGAAAATATTGGACTTACGCTCTAACAATACAGATCGGTAAAAAAAAATTGCCACCAACAGATCGAGTGTTTTTTCAAATCGGCCCATGAATGCTCGTTATCAAGCCCCAGTACATATTTGTAATTTTATCTGTTTATTGCATTTCCTCGCGATCCGGGAACGTCGGGAATTTAATATGCTCGTATTTCTTGGGTATGGGGTTTAGCGATAGGAGCATCGGGATAAGGCATCGAAAACCGAAGCGCCATCTGGATGTTATGTGGTATTAAGTGGCACACGCAACTGAATTTTCTAATCGCAAATGAAGTTTGAGTTAATCACGTTTGTTTTTATTCAAAGCAAGTGTATTAAGTAACCAAATTGCATTATGTTTATACGAAACGCACTGTATATGTATTTGAGGAAAACTGTTTAGCGGGTTTGTGTAAAGAATATTAGAAGCGGAGTGCTTTTAACGGTGCAGTAGTTAAAAGGCCCTAAACTACTGCGCCGTTAAAAGCACTTGTATCACAATATACTAATATTCTTTACCCAAACCTGCTAAATAGTTTTTATGTATACATATGTGGCATACGTCGCACATAGGAGTATATGACCCAAAAGCGGACAAAAGTCAATGGAAACAAAGTAAAAATGCCTAGATGTATAGAGAACAAAAGTCAAACGCCATTTTGTTTTAACTAGATTGCGATAAGTCTTAGTTAGACGGCATCTTAGCGTTTTGCAACAGACACGTAAAATCTAATACGTGAACGTTTTTTAAGACCCGTAATCAGTAATCTTTTTAAGCACGTTGTGAAGTTAAGAGTGGTTGTTTTTATGATGGATACTATTGAGCCAGGAATATTCTATTCATATAACTTATTTCAGAATAATGTCATAAAATTAATAGATATTGTCATTTTTGTAATCCCATGACAAGCTCATGTATTTATATCATAAATATATATATATATATATATATATATATATATATATATATATATATATATATATACCGGGTGATTCAAGTTTTATTACCAGGCCAAAAATGGCGACTTCTAATTGAAATAAAAAATCCAAAATAAGTACACATGTTTAGATATTGATGAAGCCCAATCTGACGATAAAAAAAATAATTTTAACCATCCAGTAGTTTATACGTTATTTCACAAAGAATTCGTAATTTTATTTATATTGTATTTGTCAGAACATACTTTAATGCTATTCCAAACATTCCAGTGTAATCCAAGTCAAAAAAATGGCACAAATTATTGAATTAAATGAATTTTGATATTGCAACAGTAAGATTTATCACTAAATAGTAAAATATGACGGCTGCTTCCAGCAATAGTCCCTATAATAGATTTTATGGGTTTTATGATAGGGCCGTACCCGATCCCTCAGCCTGCCGGGTGGATACAGAGGCAAGGATTTCTTCAGGGCCGGAGCTCAATATTTGTTTAATCCCTCATTGTTATTTTGATCTGCAGGCTATTAAAATTACATTTAAAGAAGATTATTTCCAATAATTTGGTGATTGATATTATTTTGTAAACCGGGTTGTCTTACTATTAAGTTCATTACCGAGTTTGATCTTGAGTAGTGAACAGTGATTTGACAGTGATTTTTAAAAGTTGCCTTTTCAATATTCGTTCAATGAAAAAGTGGAAATGTTGCTAATTTATGGCGAATGTGGTAGAAACCCATTGGAAGCCAGTAGAGTTTATTCTGAAAGATTTCCCGGTCCACATTCAACACGTAAAATTTTTGCCAGGTTAATTAAACAGTTAACCGAGACGGGAAGTTTTCATCATAAGAAGAAAAGCTATAAAAAATTACTGACCAGCCACAAAGTAAATCAAATAAATAAATATAATAAGTAAATATGGTGGAAAATGATCCTCAAGTAAGCACACGAAAGATAAGGGATGAGACCGCAAAGTAGTGTGAGTCGTATTTTATCGTAACATAAATATCACGATTATCACATCGAGTTGCACCAACAACTTTGGGGCGAAGAGATGATTCAAGAGGATCCCATTTTTTTTCGTAAAGTGTTGTTTACGCATGAATGCCAATTTAAGAATAGTGGACATGTGAATAAACACAACAGATTTGCGAAAAGACGTACTTTCAATAATCCCATTGAACACTGGATTATTTTCTACAGATCTGGTCATTCACAATGTTCCCCGTTGCTTTCTTAGAAGAATGGACCTCCTGCAAATTCTGGGAATTAAGAAAGCAAGGGGAACATTGTGAATGACCAGATCTGTTTCGAAAATAATCCAGTGTTCAGTGGGATTATTGAAAGTACGTCTTTTCGTAAATGTACCTTAATGTGTTAATAATGTTAGGAATTAGATTATAAATAGCGCATTTAATGAATTTGTATTCAGTCTTATTTTGCTCTTTATAATGGTCGCACGACTGAAACAATTGTATAGTTTTTTCTAATAAATTTTGTGAAACTTGACCAAGTGCTTTATTTATACTAATTTAAAGATGTTTTACCAAGTATTAATCACCAATTCATACAATCTAAAATAAGTTAGTTTTTGAATTATAAGAAGTTATTACGGTCCTGCAACGTTCCAACCGCACCGGCGCGGTCAATGCTTTGTAGGGCTCTTGACTTACAAAATCATAAATCATACCAAGGAAACTTAGTCAGTAATGTAAAAAATGCTTTCATTTGAAATCTAATCATTTTCGTTAATTTTTGATTTAATAAATGGGTTCTATGAATAAACTAAAACAGTTTAGGACAAAAATAACGATAGAGAATTTTGCCTGAAAAGAGTTTTTTTTAATTTTATAACCGTCTATATAATTATATAGAAAAAGTCAAACTACCTTTCCGTAGGTTAGTATCGGACCTATATAAATCCAAATTTTCATATTTTTTGGGCAACTTCAAATGCCTAAAAAACCCATGGTAATAAAACTTGAATCGCCCAGTACAGTGTGGAAATTAAATTGCGGATTAATTCGGTGACTCCGTTAATGTGTATGACAGAGAAAATATGTAAAAGGGATATAGCGATATAAATTACTGCGCATGTAAAAAAATTTTTTTCAGATTTAAAGAAACAAAATTTTAAAAGTTGTGACGTCATTAAGGTTTTTTTAAGTGACAACCTAGATTTTTTATTTTTTATTTCGGTAGAGTTTTTAATCTGTTTTTAACCATACAACATTTTTAATAGGTTAGATAACAATTTATTTGTTTTAAACTACCTAAAGTTAAAAAAGTAAAGATGAATGAAATGTACCCAGGGAGATGGATAGAAAGAAGGGGTCCAGTGGAATCGCCGGCTAGGTCCCTTGATCTAAAGCCATTAGACTTTTATCTATGGAGGTACTTAAAAAACACGGTATACAAAAACCGACCTAATAATTTAGAGGACCTAAAAGAAATAATTCGGCATGAGTGTAGGTTAACAAAGCCTCGAATGCTTCAAAACGTAGTGAATGCATTTTATTACCGTCTTGGATATTCCCACATGGTGCAGGGTCATCAGTTTGAATTTTACAGCAATTGTCGAAGCCTGATTTTTTTTTTTGTTTGAAACACTGATAACTAGGATTAGTCTGTTAATTTAATTCATCTTTACTTAACTTTAAGGCCGTTTTTCTTTACTTTTTCTTATGTAACCTATTTAAAATGTTATATGGTTAAAAACAGATTAAAAAACTCTACCGAAGTAAAATATAAAAAATATAGGTTGTCATTTAAAAAAAAACATTATAGACTTCAGACGTCACAACTTTTACAATTATGTTTTTTTTTAAACCTGAAAAAAAAATTCATATGCGCAGTAATTTATATCGCTATCTCCCTTTTAGTCTTTTCCTTTCTTATACACATTAACGAAGTTACCGAATTTATTCGCTACTTGATTTCCACACTGTATAACGATTAAAGGGAGAGTACGGACCTGTACACGAAAGTAGAAGTGTTTACAATTCCTCGCAGATTAAATCTATAAATTAGACATCGGCAGGAAGAAATAAACAAATAGTGTGAAGGGAAAAGTGAAAAGGAAGTGAGGAAGTCAAGAGAAACATAACAGAAGGACCAATAACATCAAAAGTAGGAAGAAAAGACGGAAAGCAAAGGAGGCGCAGAGAGGTTAAGTTGCCTCCGAAGAGTCGATCTGGGTGGCGGGCCTCGCGCGGCGCGCGCGTAGTCAGGTAAGAGACAGGACCGGCTTAGATAAATTTTTCCGAAACTTTTTAGAAGCGAGGGAAAACGAAATAAATGACCACTAGAGGAGAGATAAGGAAAAGGAGTGAAGAGAAAGAGGGGTTCAGCATCTCAAAGAAAACGCTCAGCTCACCAGAGCAAAGGAAAATAGAAGAAGAAAGGAGGAAAGAAGAAAAGAGAAACTGTAAAGTACCAACAAGAGAAGGGGCAGATATGGAGGAATTGAAAGAAATGTTGTCAAAGGTAATGAAAAGCAATGAAGAAATAAAAACTGAGATAAAGGAACTAAGAAACGAAAACAGAATGAAAGAAGAAAAGTGGGAGATTGATAAACGAGAAATGGTGACTAAAATAGAAAAACTAGAAAGCTGGATGGAAAAAATGGAAAAGGAAAAGAGGAAAAATAACATCGTACTTAAAGGATTGCAACTAAAAGGAGCAGATATAAAGGAAGAAGTGGAAAGTTTTGTAAAGAAAGATATAGGAATAGACCCAACGATTGCCAAGGCATACGTGATAAACAAAGGTACGAAAGCAGAGATGATAATAATGGAAATGGAGTCATGGGAGAAAAAAGAAGAAATCATGAAAGCAAAAAGTAACAAACTACGAAACTCAAAAATATACATGGACAATGATTTAACACTAGCGGAAAGAGGCATACAGATAAAAATCAGAAACATTGCTAGGGAAGAAACCAACAAAGGCAATAGAGTAAAAGTGGGGTATAAGAAATTAGTGTTAAATGGAACTGAATACAGATGGAACCCTCAAACAGATAGACTAGCAGAGGTCGGAAATAGGGACAGTGCAAAAAACTAAAAACAACAAAGAAGAAACAAAGGAGAGAGACCCTGGCAACGAAAAAGGACTGGAACATTAGAGGAATGCAAGAGAAACAAGAGTTCCGAGACAACCACACACAGAGGACGACAAAGCAATGGCGAAGGACAAGAGAAGAGAAAGAAAAAACAAAATCCACCAACAAAAAGTTAAAAAAGAAGAAAAGAAGAAACAAAATAACAAAAATTGGATCATGGAACGTAAGAACGATGTTAACAGCTGGGAAAATGCAAGAAATAGCAAACGAAATGACCAAATACAAACTAGAAATTTTGGCACTACAAGAGGTGAGATGGAAAAATGCAGGGAAAATAGACAGAAAGAACTTCACGCTATACTACTCTGGAGAAAAGAAACAAGGGAAAAATGGCACCGCATTTATGGTCAACAACTATGGGAGAAGGAATATAATCCAATTCAAAGCAGTGAACGGCATACATAAGAATTGAAAACAAGCAGGCCAACATAACGATAGTCAACGTATATGCACCCACAGAAGAAGCGGGGGAAAACACTAAGCTGGAATTCTATGACAAGCTAGAGGAGATCTGTGAGGAAATACCCAGGAACGACATTTTAATTATAATTGGCGACTTTAATGGGAAAATTGGGAAAGAGGAACAAAACAGAGACGTTGCAGGGAGGGAAACAATACACGACAAAACAAACGATAACGGCTCACGAATATGCAACCTAGCAGCAGCAACAAACACATTCGTAGCAAGTACGACATTCAAACACAAGAGAGAACATAAAATAACATGGATGATACCAGGAAGAACAGATGGGAACCAAATAGACCACGTGCTCATCTCAAAGAAATGGAAGAAAATGATACAGGATGTTAGATCTTATAGAGGAGCCAATGCGGATACGGACCACGTGCTGATAATTGCAAAAATGAACGAAATTTTAATCCGTAACAACAACAAAGAAGAAAGAAGAAGGAAATGGAACCTAAGGAAGCTAGATAATGAGAGCACAGAAACAGAATATAGATCTGCAATTGAAAACAAACTCGCCACCGAAGAAGAAACAACAATAGAAGAGTACTGGAGCAGAATAAAGAACACTATAATAGAAACAGCTGAACAGATAATAGGCCTGGGAAATAAAAAACCAGCAAAACAATGGTTCGACGAAGAGTGCCAGGAGAAAAGTGCAGAAAAGTCAAAAAAGGAAGAAATGGATAAAGACAAAAAAAGAAGAGGACCTCCAAGAATACAGACAAGCACAACGCGACGCAAAGAAAAACTACAAAAAGAAAAAAATAGACTGGCTAGATAAAGAACTACAGGAAATGGAAGAAAATAGCAAGGACAACAGGAAGCTATACGAATATATCAAACGACAGAACAACAAAAGTAGGCCTGCCACCAAAATCATAAAGAAAGAATGGGAAGAACATTTCACGAAAATATACCTGGAAACACAAACAGAGGACGAGGTAGCAGTAATCAGTGCCGAAGACGAAGAACCACCCAACTACGAAGAACTCACGCAGACGATACAAAAGCTAAAACTACACAAAACAGCAGGGCCGGACGAAATAAACAACGAACTGATAAAGAAGGGAGGAGCAGTACTAACGGAGAGAATATACAGTCTAATTAACAAAGTATGGAAAGAAGAGAAAATGCCCTCGGAATGGAAGAACGGACAAATAACACCAATACACAAAAAAGGAGACACAACGAAATGTGAGAACTATAGGCCTATAATGCTACTAAATACCACGTACAAAATACTAACAGAACTAATAAGGAACAGACTAACACAGCACACTGAAGCCAAGATTGGCCCATACCAGAACGGGTTCAGAAGAGGAAAATCAACAATAGACGCCATACACGTATTGACACAAATAATAGAAAAATGCTACGAGTACGGAATGGAGCTACATATCCTATTTATAGATTTCAAACAAGCGTTTGACTGCGTAATAAGAGAGCAACTGGTAAAGGAAATGGTGGAAATGGGAATACCGAACAAGCTGATAAATATAACAAAAATGACAATGAACAACTCAACGGCAGAGATCATCACAAGAGACGGTAAAACAAATAAAGTAAACATAGGGAAAGGAGTAAGACAGGGAGACGGGCTATCAACAGTGCTTTTTAACATTATGTTAGAAGGCATTATAAGCAAAGTGGGAAACAACAAATCACTAGTACAGAACGAAACACAGATAATTGGCTACGCAGATGACCTCGCACTAGTAACAACAAGTAAAAAGAGCCTAGACAAAACTATGGCTACAATTATCAAGGAGGCACATCTAAGAGGACTAAGCATGAACGAGGAGAAAACAAAATATATGCACAGTGCACGTACACATGAAGAAAACAAACCAGCAAAGATACAAATAGCACAGTACACATTCCAACGAGTAAACAGCTACAAATATCTAGGAGTCACAGTAAGTGGAAGCAACGACAGATCTATCGAAATCAGTGAAAGAATAAAGGCAGGGAAAATGGCCTTCTGGAAATACCAGAAGCTGCTTAAAGATAAAAACCTCAGCACGAAAATGAAAATAACAGTAACAGTAACAACATACGCAGCAGAGACAATATGCTTGACCAAAAGAGACGAAGAAAGATTGAGAATACTGGAAAGAAGAATTATAAGAAGATCACTGGGCCCTAAGAAAATACAAGGCCAAGAGCACAGACCACTAAGAAACGAAGAAATAAAAAGTATTCTAGAAGAGGAAGATATAGTAAAGTTCATAAAAGCACGGAGGCTCAGCTGGTATGGTCACATACAAAGGAGCCAAGACCCCATATTGAAGAAAATTACTAGCTGGAAACCACCACTCAGCAGATCAAGAGGAAGACCGAAGATAAGATGGCAGGACCAAATACATGAAGATTTGCGAATAATGAAAGTCACAGAATGGAAGAAGAAGGTGCAAGAGAGAAAGGAATGGAAGAAAATAATAAAAGAAACAAAAACACACAAGAACCTATGAAGGAAAAATAGAAAATGTGGACTGATCCACCGCAAGAAAAAAGGATCAAAAGAGCTCCAGGAAAGGAGCGGCTAATACTCCGCTAGGAGTCTAAGGCCATATATATATATATCACTTTACGTCGCACACGTTTCCGAGCCATTTTTTTTTTAATTTACTTGAAGTGACCATCCTACTTTTAGGCTAAAAATTGGTAGCCGAAAATTGCCTATTGTATATTTTTTCTCGTTTTTCTTTGGCGAGTCACTGTACAAATCGAATTTATTTCTACATTTTTTATTGAAATATCCTGATTTTCCTATTTAAGGTGGCTCTGGTTTTCCTTTGGTGGCACCAAAATACTAACATGACAATATCTGTATAATATGGTTAAAAGAAAAAACAGAAAGAGAGTTTGCTAAAAAGTTGAGTGTTTTGGAGAATGACATAATTAACAAACCCACTTTTCCCTTTGAACAAAAGCAAGAGTTTTTTCGAAAATTTTACTTATATTATGGCGGAAATGAAGACTAGGTGACATGCTGCTAACAGAACTCAATATGGTTTCTTGAAAAAAACAGCGATTGGTTGCAACGGACTGTGGAAATACGTGTCAAATGTATAGGTAAACAGGGTCGGCCATCAAAGGCGTTCGATGACTTGTGTGATCGTAGTAAAAGGCGCAAAAGCTTAGAGAAGGGATTAGGCGGGCACACACGTACGGGATTTTCAACCGATCTGTCCCGCCGTCCGCGTTTGGCATCCCTGTCACGTCGATCTGTCCCACATTAGCGTGACAGGGATGCCAAACGCGGACGGCCGGCCAGATCGGTTGAAAATCCCGTACGTGTGTGCCTGCCTAATGAAGACCAAAACCACCAAAGAGATCGAAGCCATTTAGAGCAGCAACCATGGAAATGTTGTTGCCAAGTGAAATAGAGGCCTCGAACGAAGATGAAACAAATTGAAATTGAAGAAACAAATGATTCCATTAATGAAGAATGGTGGGACTCATCCTTTGAATAGTTGAAAGATATTTAAGATAAATTATTATATAATTATTATTATTATTATATTAGATAAATGTTTTTACATCTTTTCCTGAAAAAGTAGCTACAATAGGTTATACACGACTTGTGACGTGCCTGAAGGGCTATCAGCGCGTTAGGCCGCGGAGCGAGTGGAAGTTAAATTGAAAAGAATGCCCGATCGAGAAAACTTGGGGAACGAGAAAAATAACAGATGTGAGTTTTGTGGTTGTAAAATATCTGCGTTTATTCAAACACAAAAGACTGGACACCGTGTCCGCGCTCCCTGAAAGAAAATACCTCCGCTCGTAGTTTATCGCGCCGCGCCACCGAATTCGGCCGAATTCCGCTTAACGCTTATCGCGCGATGCGAACTGCTTCCGGAGCTACCTCTTTTTTACAAAAACGCAAGACACGTACGGCACGAAGCACGCAACGCAAATTTACACAAAAGAAAACGATATAACAAAAAATTAAAGACGATAAAGGAAAAAAGTATGGGTCTGGCCTGCTCTTCCACGCGGCGTCTCCGCTTGGCCCGCTCTCAGCAACTCGTCCTGCCGGCAATCGTCGGGGATGCCGCCGCTAGTTTGCGGTCTTAAAAAACCTCTGGCAGGGTGGTCGTCGCCCCTAGCCGAGAAACTGACTGGCTGGGTTGTTTCAGCCCCTACCCAAAAAAAAAACGCCTGTAAAGCACATGGTGCCTGTAAAGCACTTACTCTGGTGTTTGAGCGTGTATAGCCGATTATTGCTGCTCCCTCTTGCCTTGTGCCGGTGTCGTTTAATCCCTCATAGGGCGGTTATTGGAGAACACATTTGAAATCCCGGAAACCGGATGTCGATATGCCCAAAGAAAAACGTGTATCTCCCGACACTTTTACACTCAACAAGAGTATGCTGCGTTCTGCCGCATCCCAGCGCCTCGTGGCCGGATCATAATTATACGCAGCCCGGAAACGCGTATACGCTTAAAAAGAACGTGTGCGTAGCGGTTACCTACGTTGACGGTCTGTGAGCGCAATTAAAGATTAAAGGCAGATTTCGCCGTAGTCATAACCGACCCTTTACAGACTCGTTTGATATTTTCCAAAATTCATTACCTAAAAATTGAAATTTAGTATACATATTGCTGTTTAGTACTTATATGTTAAATGAAATTGAAAAAAAAAATTGGCCGCTTTTTTGGGTCAAATACCCCTATCTATGTGCGTCGGTTTTTATTATACCTGCACCACAATATGGAATTAAAGAGGAAATAAGAAACATTTAGATTGATTTTACAACGTTTTGCATTTCTTGCATCAATGTCAATGTCATCAACGAAATTCTGAAGGTAAAAACTGCTAGTTTCTAAATAACTAATAGTCAGCAGTATGAACTCCTGGTTTCTGGTTTTTGGATTTTCAGCAATATTAAGTGTACATTTTAACACATATTTTAATACAAATTAGTAACATGACGTTTATTGTCCCTCGAAATTGGTCAATAAATATGTTATTACCGGGCAACTTTAAAACACGTCGTGCTAGAAAGTCGGATTTTCACACGCTTATTAATGCGACAACGAAAGATTATGACGCTGGTGTGATAGAAACTAACTACGTGGGAGATGTGTTCCTTCTGTTTGGTGTTGTAGTGAAAAGTCGAGAAATCGGTGTGGAAGCAATAGATGTGGGGACGGAAAAACAGGGAACAGTCCACATCGGCCGTTGTAAATTTCCGTTTAAAATGGCCCTCGGCTGCGAGGGGGCTTGCTGAAGTGGAAAACGCGACGGGCACAAATGGGATCCTCGCCGCCGCACATAAATCACCCAGTTTTGGGCAAATAATTAAAAATCACCCCTCGCGATGAAAAACGCTTCTAATAATTGCGGAGGTCACCGAGCATAAATCATGCGTCACCTTTCCATCCATCGATCTGCAAAACTTAATTTGTACAGGCATGTCGCCACACTTAATTCTTGATTCCATGCGGGATGGGCGAAAGGTCGTCAACAGTATGGTCAGCCGCCAAACCTGTTAATTTGCGTTTCGACATTTTTGCATGATGAATCGCCATCAGCGGTGTACAGCTCGCCAGGCGTTCGGCTTGAATAAATATCATTAATTATGATTTCACGTTTAATGGGGGGTGATAAATCCGTGGATGTGCCCCCCCAGCTTTCCATTCTTCTCAGTTTTTCGGGTATTTATCACCAGATACAACAGCCTCCGGACGAGATTTTTATTACGTACATTAAGGTGAGGATTAATTATCACCTCGTTATTTCCCTTTTCCATACAGAACGTCGTTTTAATCAGTACAGCTGAATAACACCTGCGCCACTACACAATCTCTCAAAGAGTCACGCTAACAATTAAAATAACAAAATCCAAAATTATCGGCGGAGGAGGAAAGGCTCACGGCCGATATTAACTCAAAATTGTGAATACGCCGAGTTTGTCCTGAGCCGCTGACCGGACACTCAACCGACAGATTGCGCATTAATTGTAAATTTTGAGTTTGTAGCGGCTTGGAATAACGGCAAGCTATGAAAATAAATCATGAGCCTAGGAGCATAATAAATAATATAATTTTAATAGATATAATTAAATGTGAAACGTTATGTAATATTTAATAATATATTCCAAATAAGTCTCATAAAATACTTCAATTGGTGACCCCGAAGTTACTCCAAGCGATGAAGTGCGATATGTGTGTTATGATACTTTTTGGAATATTTTTATAACAAGATTTCCACAGGGATTGCCCTCCTCGCCAAGGGTATACCTGAGATTCATATCAAAAATTATACAAGATCTGAGGCGTAAAAGTTCACATAGATGACCTATTTGTGTTTAGTAAAGACGAAGAGGAACATGAAGAGAAATTTGAAAACTTTACTAGAAATTAAATCATTACACTTGTTCTGTCCCATTATTTATTAATCAGTTTGGTGACACTTGTTTCGGGGATTTCTTCCCATTATTATTATAATTTCTCCTTATTATTATATCCGGTTGAGACAGGATGTGTAGCAATGTTAATGAATAATTATATTAAAGGGAGTCTTTATTACGTCAGATTGTTACACTGAGCATCTTATGATCAATCTTTGTATACAAGCAACATCGTGAGCGAGAATATGAATTATGTTTAATTGAATATTTATGAATCGCCATTGGATACTTTGAAACTTCTAAAAAAAAAAAATTAAATTTGTTATTATAAAAATTAACAAAAGTAATGCCATCCGAACGCGCTGCTTGAATCCTTTTCAAAACCGGAAGTTTATTTTAACATATTGTTTTCATACGCATATTCTCCGCGAACGAATGATAAACGTATGCAAATTTTAATACGAGCCTCGTTTCCCATCAATTCTCCGTAACCGCACACAGACCGGGGGGAAAGCTGAAGTGGTTATAAAGACGATATTAACCCGGAAGACGACTTTCGCGACTTGTTTTTATTTGGCTCGCATGGTTTTATACCCCATCAAGCTTATCGCTACTTGGATACAGCACGTACCGCCACAGCTTGTGTGTATGGAAATTTCTGCCGCATCAAAGGGTGTAATTTCAACGCACACTAACTTGATCTACATAAGAAATGATCCGCAGACTAGCAAAAACTTCCTACTTGCAGGAGCTAGATGTACTTGATTGGTGGTGACATTTTGGTAGCTACTAGCCGAAATAGCATGTCTCCATCACCAGTTGTAAGAATATTTGGGAACGTACAAATTAGGCGTGATTGAGTATAAACTTAAAAATTTTCTACAAGTTTTCACTAAAAGAAATAAAACACATAATTGTTCCAATATTTTGAGCTTCTTTCATTTAAATACAAATTAAATTCACCAAAATTTCGGATGTGTTCATGTTTACCACATAATATTAATTAAAAAAATCAAAAATAATATTTTATTACAAATATTTAATATTGCTGAATATAAAACTGTTTCGTGTTTTAGTTTTGTTAATTTTATTGTATTGTAACTTTTACAGGTTTGATGTAAGTTCCGTATAATGATGAACATGTGAAGAATTTTCTGGAACTATTTTGATATTGTATGAATATCCTATATTTTGGGCCCATTTAAGCGTGTATCTGATTAGTCTCACATATAAATAATGATATCTCAAAAACTAGCGTGTGAAGATGAATAACATTTGTCGTGATTGTCAAAATATTATTTTTTTAATTGATATTTAAACATCTCAAAAAATAGCGCGCACATATAAATATACATGAAATTGAAAGCGTACATGAAATTTATTTAAAATTCAATGAGCGGTTCTTAAGATATTAAATTATTTATTTGAATATCCTATCCCCATATTTTGGGGTTATTTTAGGGTGATTCTGATTAGTCTAACACTTAAATAACGATATCTCAAAAACTAGCGTGTAAATATGATTAAAATGTATCTTAAATATTAAGTAATATAGTAATATGTAACGTCTATGATTAAATTGATACGCAATGTGTAGTTCTTAAAATGTTAAATTTTTAGTGCAATCATCTGAATTAACGTATCAATTTTAGTGTTCCCTATTGATATTTATATTATTTCAAAAACTATCGTGCAAATAATTTATTTATATTTATAATTTATTGATGATATGAAGTGACAAATTTGGTGTTAGCAATCTAATTAAAATTGAATGAGCACTTCTTAAGATATTTGTTTGTGTGATATTTTAGACCATTTAAATGTTTTTCTGATTATTATCATATTAACATAATGATATCTCACACTAGCATGTCAATATGAATGAAATGTATTTCTGATATAGTGGTGATAAGTGGTATACTATTATATAATACGAGTAATTCATTAAAGTAATTAATAGTATATTGTTTTATTAGGTTTTATTAGGCTTTTGCTACTTTGTGTGGTGAGTCTGTAAGTTTGACAAATACAGACGAAGCACACAAAGTTGCCTTTTCTCCGAATAAAACATGTTACAGTTTCTTCAAATGCAAGAATATTTTTCTTCAAATATATATTAAAGAAAAACGTGAAAAATACAAAACGAGCATCACGCCAGCTGTGGTTGCTATGGATGAATTTGTAATAAACAGAACAATTAGAAAATGTCATTTACGGTTTTTAGTTGTTCAAAACTGTGTAATTATGGAGTGCACACCCCACGAAGCAGCTAAAATTACTCAAATAGCGGAAGCTGCTATAGAAGGATTGCTGCCTACAAAATCGGCGAGTATTTATGAGGTTGCATACCGAAGATTTATTAAATGGTGCATGGAGAAGAACATGGGTATTATTTACTTTTTCTCCGCCGGCTGACAAAGTAAACACTTTTTCTCCTAGGAGAAAACTGACTCTTTAAATTTGCTTATCCAAGGACACAAAGTATCACGTTTGTGACGATTCTAGAAAAAGTAATTATTAAGATATTCAAATTTTGCATCAATATTAAAATTGTTGGGGTCATTTAAGTGTTTTACTGAATAGTCTTGTAGCTATTATTGTCTCTAACCTTGTGACCGATTAAGGATTAAAGGGTTATAATTTAAGATAACTGTTTTATTCGAGAATATATATTTCTGACTTCAAAAATTAATTGATTGATGATTTTTATAAAAAAAATTCTAGGGTGATAATTTTCGTCACGACTAGGCATACTATATCGTTCACTCTCAACCTAGCATCTTCTTGCTAAAACCTAGCCGCACCACACTCTCATACTTACATAGTAATATCACAGAAAGTAGCGTATCAATATGAATGCAACTTTTGACTGATATAATATGATATACTGGTACATGATATCAATAATTTAATTAATATTCAATGAGTGATTTTTAAGATATTCATATTTTTGTATCAATATTTAAAATTAAGGTAAGGTTTTATCCATAATGACCAGATATATTTATTTATGGTTGTTTTAATAAGTACTTACTTGTATATGTTTATTTATTTCATTATTTATTTTTATCGCCTGACTAGTTTCGATTATGAAAAACTATCTTCAGAGGCATATGTATTTAATGTTTATATATCCTGAACTTATATGAAATATAATTTGAAATTTGATAAATTTACATTTCATATAAGTTTAGGATATATAAATATTAAATACATATGCCTCTGAAAATAGTTTTAACCGAAACTAGTCAGGCGATAAAAATAAATAATAAAATAAATAAACAATACCAGTAAGTACTTATTAAAACAACCTTAAATATTGAAAATATTAGGGTTATTAAGTGTTTTACGGATTAGTCTCATACTTACATAATTATATTTTACAAACTAGCGCATCTAGATAAATGTAATCTTAATTATGTATGTAATTATGTAATGTATTTTAATATTAAGTGATATACTAGGTTATAATATGAATAATTTAGTTAATATTTAATGAGTGATTTTTAAGATGTTCCAATTTTTTTATCTATATTGAAAATGCTTGGGTTATTTAAGAGTTTTACTGATTAATCTCATAGTTACATAATGATATCTCACAAACCAGCGTCTCCATATGAATGCAATTTATTACTGATATTAAGTCGTATTTAGTACGTAATATGGGTAATTTTATTAATATTCAATGAGTGATTATTAATCAATATTGAAAATGTTGGGGTCATTTAAGTGTTTTACTGATTAAACTCATACTAACATAATGATATTTCATAAACTAGCGTATCATTATGAATGCAATTTATTAGTGATATTACTTAATATCACTAATAAATATTACTTAATATACTAGTATATAATATAAGTAATTTAATAAATATTGAATGAGTGCTTTTTAAGACATTCATATTTTTGTATCAATATTGAAAATGCTGGGGTCATTTAAGCGTTCTACTGATTTGTCACATATTTACATAATTATATCTCACAAACTAGCGTGTCAATATGAATAAAATTTATTACTGCTATTTAGTAATATACTGGTATATAATATAAGTAATTAAATTAATATTCTATAAGTGATTTTTAAGATATTCAATTTTTTGAATCAATATTGAAAATGTTGGGGATATTTAAGTGTTCTACTGATTTGTCACATATTTACATAATTATATCTCATAAACTAGCGTGTCAGTATGAATAAAATGTATTACTGCTATTTAGTAATATACTGGTATATAATATAAGTAAGTAAATTAATATTCGATGAGTGATTTTTAAGATATTCAATTTTTTGTATCAATATTGAAAATGTGGGGATATTTAAGTTTTTACTGATTTGTCTCATATTTACATAATTTTATCTCACAAACTAGCCTATCAATATGAATGCAAATTATTATTGATGTTACGTGATATACAAGTATATAATGTGAATAATTTATTTAATATTCAATGAGGGACTTTTAAATTATTCAATTTTTTAAATTAAATATTGGGTAAGTGTTTTTCTGCTTATTCTGATATTTACATAATGATATTTCAGAAAATAAATGATATACAAGTAGGTATATAATATGTTTAATTTAATTAATATATATTGAATGAATATCGTTCTGAACATTCTCATAGTTTTAATATTTATGTTAATAGTCTGGATATATTTTGGACATTTTCAATTTCCATAAAACTTTTTGACAATTTCTGAAGTATGTCAAAAGTAAGTAGTCTGGATATATTTTGGATATTTTCAATCACCATAAAACTTTTTGACAATTTCTAAAGTCTCTATAAAGTAACTTCATTGAATGCGTCATATTATTTTAAAAACAATAAGTACAGTACAGTTATTTTTAGTTGTATGTATATTTTGATATTTTTGTTTTCTGCAATTTCAATAAAATTTTCAGGTTTCTTCACTTTATTCGTGGTAATGCTATTATTTTGAAGTTTACTACAAAACTTTCAAACCTTATGATACATTGGACATCTGTATCGAAGTTATGGACTTTGGTTGTATATTCTAGAAGTTTCCTTAAAACTTTGTAGCAATTTCTAAAATCTTTATGAAACTTGGTATGATTTGTATATTTTGATATTATAATTAACGTTTCTGCAATTTTTTCGTCGTTTGGACCCCTTATTTAGAAACCTCTCTGAAACGTCTTGTAATTTTTTTAGTGTCAGTTTTATTTACAACTTTGTTATTTTTAATAAATTGTCGGAAATTCTCATTCATTTTATAAGTTTTGTTTTAATTACAATTTCATTAGTACTTTTATTATATTAGATAACGAATTCATGAAATTTTCCAAAAAAAAAGCTCATTTCTCACAAAGTTCTTGTGGGCATGTAATATCGCCGTTCCGGTGGAACAATGACGTAACTGCATAATGAATATTTCAACGTCAATAACAATACGGTTTCTATAGTTACGCATGTATTAATATCTGATAATACTGAAAATACAATTAGTTGTATTTTCACGATAATACCACGAACAAATTTCGGCCGCTGTCACAATTTCGAGTCCCACACAGATCGCAGCGGCGATCGTTACGATGGTGTTATTTATCGGTTGTGCCCACAAACAATCTAGTCGGCCGCTAATAAAAACATAACTCGAAATGTCAGTGTGTCCCAAGTACAAGTACGTATGTACGTAAATGTGGTTTGCTGTTTGAAAGATGAAGTGATCTAAATAAATATAGGTATGTAAATTGTATATTTAGCTTCTTGTTTATTCTGCTTTACTAGATGACTCAATCACTACATTATATTTCCTTCCTAAATATAATTCGTGGTGTTCTCAAAAATCGATAATCATTTTAAAAATACAACTCATTTCAACCCCAAACTTTAGAAAATGTTCATTTGTTCATTTTCGTCGTTAAGGTTGAAATTCGTGGTATTTACAAAATCATTATCGTTAATGAGAACACAACTTTTTATATTACCGCTGGTAATGATTTTAATGAGAATTTTTCTACGAATATATGTTATTACCAGTAACATGTATTCACTTCCTTAAAACTTTATAATGAACAATCATATATCGTCTCTCCTGAAAAATTCAATTTTGCAGTTGCGTCACTTTTCCACCGGAACGGCGATATCTACGTATATACAATCAATATTCCACAATTTGCACAAATTTTAATAATGCATTTGTTACAATGTCCCAAATTTGATTGTAAGTTTGTATAATGTAGCTAATTATAATTATTATCTATTACTCCTAATTGCCAAATAAAATTGTTGATACAAGAGCTTCAAATAAGAATACAAGAGTGATGATATATTTTAGGGATTCATCATTAGAAAATAGATTTTTTCTATACTTGGTGTTCACATTGATTTTCTAGAGCTTAGAATAAATGTTTACCAAACATAATCACAGCTGGAAAAGAATCTGCATTTACCGAAACCGTTTCCGTTTGTTTTGGTTGAGCAAATATTCCAGACTCCGTCTCGACCCGTCTGCCGCTGAACTAAACTTTTCCCCTAATCGTTTTTGGCCAATTAGTGTCGGATTGAGTTTTCCCCATCGAAGAAACTGAGTTTGCAGACCTCCGTCCTTGCAATTGCTGTCAGTTGTCCGGCATAGCTTGGACCTGATTGAATTCCTGCACGAAACAGTAATTTGCGGATAATTACAGCCAACTTGAAGTAAAACAAATATAAATCAAGATTTGAATGTTGAAATTTTATCTGAGATCTCAGAGAATGTTAACAATTGGAAAATGACAAGGCATATTTTCAATTAAAATGTAATACATCTTATAAATTATAAGTAAAGGCCGGTTTTGCAAACATCCTTGTTCCTGGTACAATTACCTAGGGAACATCGAACCAGGAACAAGGATGTTCCACGATAATTAAATCGGCCCTAAAACGACAGTTATTTTGCTTTGGCATATACATTGATTTTGTACCTATATCATTGGAGCATTTGTGCTCCAATTTACGTTGTTTGCATTTAACGTAAGAACATATTTTGTTTTAAGGTTGGATTTACAATAAAATTACTAATAACTTTACTTTCATACAGCTGTGCATTTACATAAGTGGTATTCGTGTTAGTTTATTAAGAAAGTTGTTAAGCACTTCGTCGAAATATATAAACTTCTCTGGAGTTTGTGTAAAGTCGTCAGTACCCCGAGGATTGTATAAACTAAAACCACTTGCATTTTCTGTGAAAATCCACGAACGTTGCAAATTTACACCCACCTAGTGGGTCATACAAGACGCAATTCATTACTGTGACTCGCTGCTGCTTGATTCGCGAACCGGACTCTACAGAGTTTACAAAAGTGCTGCATTGAATCGACATTTGCTCATCCTACTTGGAATGGACCACTTTTCCTCGCACGAAAGAAGTTGTGGCAATTAATACACTTTTGGCGGTTCTTTTTTGAGAGACGGTTTGTAAGAAACCGTAGATGCTTGCGCTTTCATGACCCAGGCCAATCTAACGTAGGCTTCTTAGCGTGAGAAAGGTTAATAAACGTATTTCTTCCCCAGATGTGTGCGAGTGCATCCGCGCGACGACGCCAGATTAATTCCGACACATTTTTTTAAGCAAAACCTACCCCTGAACCCGGAAGTAAAAAAGTGTCGTGAATGATGGATGAACGCAGCGGGCGGTTTTTACCCGAAGTGGAGCGTGTACGCGACGCCAAACATCCCGTCAAGTCGAAACTGTTGAATGCACGAATCGCCATTAATTATACTGCAGGAATGCGCCGAGCCGTGGCACTTAAATAGGAATAGTTCCGAAATATCATTCGCCCCAGGGCGATTATAAAAGACAATAATATTAATGGAACTTTAATCTCTGCAGGAATTAATTCAGCCGCTAGAAGCTCATCCATCTAACCAGGAAAATACACCCACACACAAACGCTTTCGCACGAATTCGCACTTTGTGACGGACGGTGTTCTCCTCGAATGTTTCATTAAAATTTATAGTCGGCAAGTATGACCCCATTACAACGGGGAATAGACAAGTTTTGCCGGAATTATTATTAATCTGTGCTTTTCTTGGAATTGTGTTACCAGTGAAATTATCTGTTCCCTCGTTTAAGAGTGGGACAAAAGGCACAGTATTTCGATGGATTTTGGATGTATAGAAGAATTGGTCAATTCAAAAACAATAATGATTGAAGAACCAGAAATTGTGCTTAAAAATTTGTAGAATAGCCATTTCCATGAGCACAGATTTCAACATTGTAAAACCTCCCTCCTAAGTTCCGACACCGAAAGGGAAAAGACGGGGTTTCCGTTGTACTAAAAATTTCAAAAAAATCCTCATCACACGGTTGAATCAGTTATTCTCATGTGAAATATTTTCAACCTTCTATCACTTCCGGTTCCACCGGAAGTAGCACCAACTTTCTTATTTTAAATAGAACACCCCATATATTATTACATTTTTGAATTCCTCGCTTAAATTGGAACACATTTCGTAAGAACGTATATACACTTATCTCTTCTAGTTTTCATGACAAAATGTTGTTTCTTAAATTTTGACCTCTAAAATGTAGCCTGAAATCTGTCTATAACCTCTCTTACGAATAAGATAAAATTATTAGTTATATTTCTAATTGTACCTAGAGGATGCCTTTATGAGTAAAATAATTGGAAACTGTCAATTTTGATAATAAGTGTTCATAAAATGTCAATATCTAAGTGCCCTCTTAAATATCTCGTAATTCAATTTTTTTAAATAGAATGACCCATTTTTTATCACATAGCACGATTAGGAGTAAAAATTTACTACAAAAAAGTATTATACAAACATACTCCTAAAGCAAGTATTGTTTGAATTATTTCGAAAATTAATTTTTCGTCCAATTTCTGCAGGGTATAATTTCGCATGTCACAAGTGTACTTTAGTAGGCATGTGATATGCTTTTGTTTTGCCGCTATTGTAATGCAAACTGTCAAATAATAAAACCATTTAGAATAAAGTATTACAGAAATCAAAATCAACAAAATAAATCATTACACAAATCAAAAAATTATCAATTTATTCTTTATACATGGCAACTGCGATACAATTGTTGCTCTAACATGTAGAGTATACAATAAAACTTATCCACATTTGCCGACAACCATACTCATAAAACAAGTTTATTTTTAAATTACAATAATTGTTCGAAATGTTGACCATTAACATTCAAGCACTGCTGCAGACATGAGGCGACGTCGTTTGTTGTTGATCGTCGTATTTCTGCGGGGTTTAATTCCGCGAATGCTGCTCTAACCCGCGCTTCCAATTCTTCACGTGTATTCACAACGGTTGCGTAAACTTTATTTCTTATATGTCCTCAAAGATAAAAATCAAGAGGAGTAAGATCAGGAGACCTTGCAGGCCAGTTCCATGGTCCTAACCTCCTGATCCATCTATCCTCGAACATATCAGTCAGTTGGTGAGACACCAAAGAATATACTAAAGAAAGAAAGGGCATGAGTGTGTTTATCGGATGAACCGTCTCAGCTGCGCCCACTACACTAACGTCCATAAACTAATTGGGTTCGGAACTTGGATAGGGGTAAATATCTGTACTACAGTTCTGAATTGTGTTGAAATTAATATTCATTATCAAATTAGTAATTTGTTTAAAAAATTAAAAGACTAACTTTTTAAACAATTTACTAATTACGTAAACCACTTTTTTTGTTTGGGTAGGATAGAAAGAGTGCAAGTGTATACACAATTAATTTATTTGCAGAGTATACACAATAGAATAATAATACAAATTACATCTATTTACAAATCATAAACAATACTTCACTACAATATGAATAAACTAATACCAATAATCCTTTTAAAGTAACACATGTTCCGATATTTATATCTCATCAGTACGGCTTTACCTTAATATAAATCAAAGTTGACACAATAAATTTAAAAATTAATAATCAAATGTAAACAAACACAATGAACGTTGAATATGGCTAATTTAATAACAATATTATAATGGAAATGGAAGAACTTTATCTATTGCTGCACAATTTAGATTATTAAAGAAATTATAAATGCATTTAATAATGTAACGGTCATCCGTAGACACATGTTTTGAAAATGACAATTATCATTCATCCTAAACAATAAACAAATAGGAAAAACATTTAATTCTAAGATAAATTTCTTTTACCATCCCTATATAATATCAATACACAATTGTACAAATCAGACTAACTAATTGCAATTTCAATACATGTGTCACCTCATAATAGATTTAATGATAACACCCAATTCTGATGCGGGATAAGTTGATTGAACAAAATAATATGCTACGGGTTGCTTCCATCTGCTATTAATGCCTTTGATCATGAAACACAAAGCGTGGTCTGCAATTTTCCTATTCATTCCCTGCCCATAATTAACAAAACCCGAAATAGTTCCTGATGGGGAATGGAAGTCTAAATGTGGCACTATTGCCATCTCGTCAAAAATAAGAACACAATATCATTGTAACGATTTCATTTTATGGCTAATTGTCGACAAATGCTTCATCATAGAATTACTAATACCTATATCACACTGAAACTGTGCCAACGACCTTGTTAATGTTCGTCGTGAGGGAAGGTCTAGAATATTGCCCAGAAATTTATACGCTTTGGAGGACTTTTTAAACAAAGCCAGAAACAAAGCTTTTTCTCTCAGTGACCAGTGTCTCTTATCTTTTCTAAACTGTGACATTATAAATGTTTGTGCAACTTTTGAAACTGTCATATTTTCTAACAAAGGAATCAGATTATTATCGGTAAGTAGCTTTTTACTAGTGAGCAGGCGTTTCAACCTAGATACCATTCTGCTTTTTTAACAGACTCTACATACATTTTTTTTCCAAGGGCTTAATAGACTTTGTCGATTCACACCAATTCGTTTCAAAATACCAGGCTGCGTTGAACGTCTTATTTTAACTGGGGGAATATCTGCAAAGGAAACAATAAAAGCATATACACACTCATATACATTATGCTACAAAATAACTACATATGTTAAAGACTTTGTTCTTTCCTAGAAGAGGGACAATTGATAACACATTGTTACTATTCAAGTTAAATTTTGCTGAATTCAATACCTGGTGTCCGGCGATGAGGCTCAGGTGAGACAATTCCAATTGGTGGTGTTGTATCGCGCACTAGTGAAACAGGCTGTGGAGCTGTGGTAGAAGAATTTTCCGCTTGCATATGGACATTGTGCAGTGGAAGGTTAATTCTAGGAACCATATTTCGATTCAGAGATTTCCTCTCAGGCGTTGCGTATTGACAGGTCTCAAAGTGAGCATCGCAAACACGATAATGTACGAGAGTAGTATAACCTTTTCCAATTAAATGTGGATTTTGGGCTATTTCGACCCATTTCGACATTAATTGAAGATTACCCGTTAAGGAATGCAAACGTATGTTTGGATCAGAAATGTTTCGTCCAGAGCCAAGAATCGCACATTTTTTGTTAGATAGGAAACTCATATGAAAAACATAAATATTAGATCGCAAGTTATTTATTAAAATATGTATGCCATAATACATTTACTACCACTCAATTAATATTATTATTAGTATTATTAAGAAATACACAATGGTCAATGGTCAAATGAATCAAAATGAATGGTGTAGCGTTGGAATGTTACTTATAGTTTTGAAAGTTTACACTTTAGTGTCCGAAGGTTGAGTTAGACTGTGCAGCGTTGAACGATTAAAACATAACGGTTCGTTTGGAAGATTGAATATGACTCTTGATTATATTTTCGGTTCCTTCAGCCCTGGGTATGACAAATTGCCATTAGGGCAGATCAGAACCTTGAACGCATTAGCGAACAAACAAGTTAATTATTAATTGAGTAGTAGATTGATGAAGCAAATACATGATGTGATAAATAAAACACTAGGTTGTTTGGGGTTCACGGATTTATTGATGATAACTGCAACAATTGTTTCGCCACATCATTATTAATCAGCCTTTTGTGCCGAAACAATTGTTGGTTATTAGCAATTAATCTGTGAAACTCAAACAACCTAGTATTTTATTTACCAATTCAACTAATTTACAGGTAGCGAATGTAGTTTTATACTTACGACTAATAATTAAAACAGCAGATAACTTCAATAACAGCTTTGAAAAAAGCTTCGAAACAATCTGTTAGCAATGGCGCCTGATCCTGAAAATCTCTGTAAATGGCGGGCGAGCGGGATTATTTAGACGTGACCCCGAAAGATCCTCTGTCACGTGACTCGTTGTGCACATGCGCATGCGCGTCACTTTCACTACTACACTCTCGTTATAGGTGTGCAAATTTTATGGGACCCGTGGGGACATCTGTCCACACGTGTGACAACCTCCGGCACTCATGGCGACATCTATTAAGACGGCCAGAAAGCTTAACGGGGGACCGGGGGTCCCATATGCTTGTCAACCGCCTGTGAGACACCTCCTGGGAGCAATGAGCCAGGGCCCTATCGAGTTGATACCAACATATTCTTCTTATGTTCAGATGTAGTTCATCTAAAAACTCTTCTACCACAATCCTTAGAATGTTTAATTATCTCTTATCAGTTAAATTTCCATCGTATATAAATTATTTTACACGATTGTCCATCAAAATGCAAAAGACATTAAAATTGAATTTATTTTGAAAGTTCCTAATTCTTATTGCAGGTGGATTTACGTTTGCCCATAAATGATTATTTCTTCTGTTAAAAATGCCTTCACGAGAAAATTTAGTTTCATCGGTCCACAGCACATTATTCAAAAACTGATAATGTTTTTGCGTTTCATCAATGAAAATTCGCATAAATATATCCTCTAAGCAGCATCATCCAAATACAATTCGTGCGCCAAACTAAATTTGAAATTGTGCAAGCCAGGTTTTAAAAAAAAATTCTGTACTCAAGATTTATCAACGCCTAAATCCTCTTGAGCATAGCGAATAGATGCTTGTGGATTAACTTGAAAATAGGCTAACACTATTTCTTGCACATCCTCATTTTCCATAACTTACTTTTGTCTATGTCTTATTGCATTCACTTGTCCAAATTGAACAAAATTTGATTCCAATCTTCTAAATCTTGTTTTATTCATCGGCGACAAATGTGTGGATGAGTTTCATTGAATACTCTACATGTTCGAGCAACAATTCTATCGCAGTTGTCATGAATAAAGAATAAATTGATAATTTGTTGATTTGTGTAATGATTCATTTTGATTTCTGTAATACTTTATTCTATATGGTTTTATTATTTGACAGTTTGCATTAGAATAGCGACAAAACAAAGGCATATCACATGCCTACGAAAGTGCACTTGTGACATGCGAAATGATACCCTGCAGAAATGCGACGAAAAAGCAATCTTCGAAATAATTTGTAGTAATTTTTTCTCCCAATCGTGCTATGCGATAAAAAATGGGTCATTCCATTTAAAATCTTGAATTACGAGATATTTAAGAGGGCACTTAGATATTGACATTTTATGAACACTTATTATCAAAATTGACAGTTTCCAATTATTTTACTCATAGAGGCATCCTCTAGGTACAATTAGAAATATAACTCATAATTTTATCTTATTCATAAGAGAAGTTATAGACAAATTTCAGGCTATTAAGTAACTATTAAATTATTATTTCAATGTGCAGAATGCATCTAGTTACCATTTAAAACAACGTCATTTAAAACAAAACTAGGAAAACAGGCTTGGATTTTAAATATTGGAATAAAAAGTACTATCAAAATCAATAATAAAATATATAGGTTGTCATTTAAAAAAAATGGCTCTGACGTCATAACCTCAAAACGGAGAGAGATGGAAAATTGAAAATGGTCTAAAAATATTTGTTTGAAAAAAAATCATTTTGACCTGTTGAAGCGTGTTTCGAAAATTTATACAGGGGAAAAAATAAAGCCAGGTCTTAATACTTTATGCGCTGTCTGTACAAACAAAAACAAAATTTAAAAAAAACTTCTATTAGAGAAAACGAAAAAGGGATACTTCCAAACTAGAATTCTAACTTCTGATAATCAACTAAAAACCGCTTGGGATATCTCAAACCAGCTATCTAACAAACATAAATCTAATTCATACCTCAAGCTAAAAACCATTGATGAAGACTCTGCCAATTGTTTTAACGATTGTTTTATAAATTCTGTCACTGACATACTCTCAAATATTAATAAGAAGAAGGCCCCGGACAAAGTAGCGGTAAACCCAATTTCATTCTCTTTATCTCCCACATCTGCTGAAGAAGTTATTAAGTTATTAAAAAAGTATTAAAATAATTTCCAGTAACTTAAAAAATACACAATCATCTGGTGCGGACATGTATTTCCACATGTATTATAAAAATCGCTGCCGCTGCTATAGCCTCTCCACTAAGTTTTATAATAAATTTTTCCTTCAAAGCGGGCAATTTTCCTGAAATGTTCAAATCAAAATGACCCTCAGAACGTAGAAAACTGACGACCAGTAGCTATAGGCTCAGCGTTTGGTAAAATTTTTGATCTATGTAATACCTTACGTTTAAATAATTTTATTACAAAATGTAATCTATTAAGCAATAATCGGCATGGCTTTCGAGCTAATAGGTCGACAACATCGGCAATCTATTCATATTTCAAACAAGTTATACAAATAATAGAAATTGGAAACAATCCAGCTGTGGTTTATCTCGAGCTTTCGATTGTGTAAATTACGAGATTTTGCTGAATAAATTGCACAAGTATGGCATCAGAGGAATGGTTCTTGATTGGGTTCGTAGTTTCCTTTCCTCCAGAAAACAATATATTTTTTTAATATGCGAAAATGGCAATTTCATTTCGTCATCTACAAAATAAGTTTCCCATGGTGTCCCCCAAGGATCTATTGTGAGGCCAATCTTCTTTCTACTTTATATAAATGATAACGAACTCTGTATAAATTGCCATGTAGATACTACTATACAGCATGTCCCCGGATTGAGTTTACAAGAGCGATTTTTTTTTAATTTGTACTTTTAAGTAAACATGATATAGGAATTAAAATTCCTGCTTGGTCTGAAACTACCATTTCAGTTATTAAAACATTGATTTATTTATACAGGGTATTGGCCAAATAAAACAATATTAAATCTAATTTCGGCACTTTATGCTAAATAATTATGAAAAATCATTTAGACAATCCCTCACCATTTTCTTCACACAGTTCAAGCCTGGTATGGAACTCCTGAAGACTGTTTTAGATTTCTTCAATAGTTTTTGATGCAAATGCCTCTCGTAGGCGACTTTTTAAATTTTCAGTACCATTTTGTGCATTTGGGGGATTGCTTGAATAATTTTAGTTTTCTTTAATGCTGTTAAATGTAATTTTAAATTCCTTTGGCAAATAGTAAATAAATAAGTGTCAAAATAAAATTTCAAAATTTTGATTTTGCCAACACCTTGTATAAATAAATCAAAGTTTCAATAACTGAACTGGTAGTTTCTGACCAAGCAGAAATTAAAATTACTAAAACTAAATATTAAAAAAATATCCCTCTTGTAAACTCAATCCGGGGACATACTGTATATGCCGATGTTTTTGCCGATGAAATTTTTTAATCAATGCAGGTTACCTTAAAGAACTTGAGTTGAAATCGAATCGAATCGTTGAAAATTTATTAGAATGGTTCAATTCGAATTTACTACACTTGAATAGCTCTAAAACAAACTACATGATGTTTCATCGTGCTATAAACAAAAATCATATCAACATTGACTATTAATGGCAAACAAATTGACAATGGCACGAAAACTAAGTTTTTGGGTTTAATTGTCGAGGATACATTAACATGCACTGCACTGCTCTTACCTTACCTCTAAACTCAATATGCTTCCTCATAAGGTCACTCAGACAAGTTCTAACCCTAGACCAATTATTAATATTTTACTATGCACATGTTGATTCCCGTTTGCGTTATGCAATGTATGTATGGGATAACTCAACCAAGGCGAAAGAGGTGTTTGTAATCCAAAAATGCATACTGAGATTAATAACGGGTCTCAGTTTCAGATCATCCTGTAAAGAGAGTTTCAAAAACTACAACGTACTCACACTACCGTGTCTATATACAGGGTGGCCCACCTATCCTCGCTCGGACCATTGCTGCTAGACTAATAAAAATTGAAGAAAAATCTGATTGGAAGTTATTCGACACTTGATGTTCTACTTTTTAAATTTCTTTTCGAGTGTACAGAGTGTACCATAAATCTGGGACACAAAATTTGTGTCTCTTTTTTAGATAGATCACCCTCTATATTATTTAATTTTTTGAATCTGCTTTATGTGGGCTTCACAAATCATTTTTATTTTTGGGATCTGATGCAACTTTGCCAAGTTATTCACATTTTAATCAAATTTAACGAAAAATCATGGACGTGGGAAAAAATTCAACAAAACCTTGTTATAAGAGATCAATGAAAGAATCTTCGTATGCAAGTATCCAAGCAATGTGGCAAAACATACACAATATTTTGAGTCACGTAGATTATACAGGGTGTTCTGAAACAACGATTTAAGTGTGCTATTTTCAAAAGACTAAAACTCTTTATTTTTCAAATAGAACACCCTGTATATAGCATCATAATGCTCATCTAGTGCTCATCTAATGAGCTATTCAAAGGCAGCATGTCGACTAGAATCTAATAATACTTTTTAATAGGTAAATAACGATCAATATCGATATGTTTTTGCCATTTGAATGATCGTTGTTTCAGAACACCATTTGTATTTAACGTGACTCCAAATATTGCGAATGTTTTGGCACATCACTTGGGTACTTTCATACCCAGATTCTTTCATTTATCTCTTATAATAAGGTTTTGTTGAATTTTTTTCCTGGTCCATGATTTTTCGTAAAATTTTATTATAATGTGAATAACTTGGCAACGTTGCATCTGATCCTTAAACATAAAACTGATTTGTGAAGCCCACATGTAGCATATTCCAAAATTGAAATAATATTCAAGGTGTTCCATGTAAAAATGAGATCAAATGTTGTGTCCCGGATTTGTGGTACACTGTGTATATTCTTAATTTTTTTAATATGCTTCATGTGGACTTCACAAATCATTTTTATTTTTAGAGATCAGATGCAACGTTGCCAAGTTATTCACATTTTCATCAAATTTATCGAAAAATCATGGACGTGGAAAAAAATTCTACAAAACCTTATTATAAGAGGTCAATGAAAGAATCTTGAAGAAGCAATGTGCCAAAATATACACAATATTTGGAGTCACGTAGAATAGAATATACAGGGTGTTCTGAAACAACGATTCAAGTTTGCTAATGGCTAAAACTCTGTTTTTTTAAATAGAACACCCTGTACATAGGATCATATTCTAAATACTATCTAATGAGCTATTCAAAGGTAGCATATAGACTAGAATCTAATAATACTTTTTAATAGGTATATAACGATCGATCTAGATATGTTTTAGTCATTTGAAAATAGCAAAATTCGATCGTTGTTTCAAAACACCCTGTGTATTTTACGTGACTCAAAATATTGTATATGTTTTGGCACATGGCTTGAGTACTTGCAAACGTAGATTCTTTCATAAATCTCTTATAATATGGCTTTGTTGAATATTTTTCCACGTCCATGATTTTTCGTTAAATTTGATTAAAATGTGAATAACTTGACAACGTTGCATCTGATTCCAAAAAATTAAAATGATTTGTGAAGCCCGCATAAAGCAGATTCTAAAAATGAAATAATATACAGGGTCATCCATTTAATAAAGAGACCAAATTTTGTGTCCCGGATTTATGGTACACTCTGTACACTCGAAAATAATTTTAAAAAGTAGCACATCAAGTGTCCAATAACTTCCAATCAGATTTTGTCCTCAATTTTCATTTGTCTAGCAGCAATGGCCCGAGCGAGGATAGGTGGGCCACCTTGTATATTGAAAGTTTGCTTATATACAGGGTGAGTTTTTTCGGATGTTTAGTATGGGCATCTCGGAAACTAGCGTAGATAGAGGAACGATTAAATGGGGAAAGATTGCTGTTTTAAGAGTTCAATTTCATGAGCTTTTTGTTTTTTGGAAAAATTGCATGCCTAACTAGATATCTCGAAAAAATATATTTTTTGTTATTTGGTTCGGTGCCTATGGATCTGTTATTATTGACTTTAGAAAAAATGTGTAAAGGAAAAAGTTGTACGTAATTATGTGCTTAATAATACAATCTAACCGATTATTTTATTAAAGCTATAATTTTTGAGTTATGAGACAAAGTTGAGTTTTTTCTAATGGAAACCATAGTTGGCCATGACTTTATAAAACAGGCGCTTTTTCAACTATTCTAATGATATACCACTTGATATAGTTATTTTTATAAATAATTAAATTATCGTTATTTTTTGCATTTCATTTTCGAACTATTCAAGAAATAGGCTATGGAAACAATTGATAGATGCGCAACGCGTTAAATAATAAAATTTAAGTTAGTTATTAAAAATTTTCTTTCATTTCGGTGTAAAATGTTTATTTCGTTGGAGTTACAATTTTATATAAAAATTATTACTGATAAAACAAAATTATATAAGTACAAAACTACTAAACAGGGAATGACAGACGATAAATTGAGAAACAATTCAAGTTTATTAGAACGTAACTAAAGTAGTACCAAAACAACGTAATTAAAGTTAGGAAAGTATTTAAGACTAAATATGTTCAAAAGGTTCACCATTATGATTAATGCAACCTTTTTAAAACAGAATTTGTTGCTTTTCTAACGGAGCGTCCATCAATATTAGCAAAAACTTGTAACATGTAAGTTCAGCTTCTGTAAGGTCATCTACTGTGACGTACGATGTTTGATACACTCTATCTTTTACCATTCCCCATACATAAAAATCTAAAACAGAGAGATCGGGAGATCGGCCACTTCTATAATTGTCATTTGTATCTATCAATTGTTTCTATAGCGTACTACTTCGAATAGTTCGAAACTGAAAAGGAAAAAATCTCATAATTTAATTATTTATAAAAATATCTATGTAATATGATATATCATTAGAATCGTTGAAAAGAGGCCTTTTTTATAAAGTCATGGCCGACTATGGTTTCCATTAGAAAAAACATAAGTTTGTGTCATAACTCAAAAATTATAGCTTAATAAAATAATCGGTTAGACTGTATTATTAAGCACATAATTTCCTATAACTTTTTCCTTTACACATTTTTTCTAAAGTTAATAATAACAGAGCAATATGCTCCGAACAAAATTACAAAAAATATATTTTTTCGAGATATCTAGTTAGCAGTGATTGGAGCGGTAGTCCTGAAAACTACCGCGGTAGCGGTAGCGCTACTTCCCTATAAAAGTACCGCGGTACGGTATTCGGCACATTTGTGATTAAGTACCGCGGTAGCGATAGTCGGTTACCGCGAAATCGGTAGCGGTAGTTTCGCGGTAGTTTTCATTCGATTTTCTTGTCATTTCTTTTAATTGATTGTATCTCTTAATCTATATTATCTTAACTATATAATGGGGACGTTTTTTGGAACATTCCATCTTCGTATCTTCAGCTCCTTTATAAATTTAATATAATATACACAATACAACTAGACAATGCCACAACTTTTATCTTCGATCTTTATGTACCAAATAATTCATAATGGTTTACTGGCTAACTGTGGCAAAAAGCTGTGCAAGAATTTTATTTTATACACATTTCGTGACAAATCCACAATCATTTAAATTCACCCTTTATGCATTATAAAACCATTAAGTTACTACATGTTCGACGATCTTTCGTTAGTCGGCCGACCGGAATCAACGGGAATGCTACTTATCGCCCCAATAAAGTAATAAAATAACAAGTAACTATGACGCATTTTTCTTCAAATGAAAATGACGGGCGCACTACAAAGGTAAAAACCTGTACGGGAACCGCACTTTTGTGTAATTACGGTGGCATTTTAGTTTAATTTACGACCCTTCTAATCCTGTTATTGAAAAATAATCCCAACCCTTATTAAGACATTTATTGCACTTTGGGGTTCTAGGTATCTAACTGCACAAGATAATTATATTGCTTTCCTAAGATATATCTTCGAAAACGCAAACATTCGAAAATAACTGCCGCTACCGTACCGAACATTTACGGTAGATTTTGAGAAAAAAAGTACCGCGGTACGGTAATCGGTAGTCCAAAAAGTACCGCGGTAGAGTACCGCGGTAGTTCCAATGACTGCTAGTTAGCCATGCAATTTTTCCAAAGAACAAAAAGCTCATGAAATTGAACTCGTGAAACTGCAATTCTTTCCCCATTTAATTGTCCCTCTATCTCCGCTAGTTTCCGAGATCCCCATACTAAACATCCGAAAAAACTCACCCTGTATACACCTCAATAAACACTCATTTTTTAGAAACGAAGATATTCATAAGGTACAAACACGAAACAAAACCGACTTTAGAGCAAACATATTTAGAACCACATTAGTACAGAAGTCCCCCGACTATATGGGCCTAAGATGCTATAAGCGCTTACCTGTTGACATAGTCTCTTGTGTCACCAAATGGTCGTTCAATTTAAAAATGAAACAATTTCTTATAAATAAATGCTTTTATTCTATCGAGGAATTTATTCCTTAAACATTGTAACATTGTAATTATATAATATTTAATAAAGAATAAAGTACATATTTTTTTGTTTTAATAAATATAAGGACAAAATTAATACATTAATTACTTCAATTTAGCTGCCGCAAATAAATATCCTACAGCCTCATTCCAATCACAAATGAAAAAAAATGCTAAAAGACAGTTATCCTATCAAATTATTAAGTTCTAAATTATTAACAATAATCCGATTAGTACGACGATTTACGGTTTAATTAAAACTCATAAACCCGTAGTTTCCTACATTAATAGTCCATCGCGTATATCAGTGGCAAAATTAAATATCCTTTTTAAAATTACACAAATTGTACATCAAAACACTCCATACAAAAATTCCCTGTCCCAACAGTTGAAATTAATAACCACTCCAAAACATTCCAAACTTGCCTTTGACATCGCCAGTATGTTTTTAAATATTCCAATAAACGAGTGCCTCGAAATAATCCAGAATATGCGAGACAAACAAATTATTGACTTTTATCGCCAAATCGGAACTTTTACAAGCTTTGGAAATATGTTTAAACCGAAATGATTTTCAGATTAACAAACAAATTTTGCTAGTGTCACAATCCGGCATCTATTGAAACCATATTGTAATAAATTACGTTTTTATTTGTTATTATTCTCTTAAAATAAATTTTGTATTTCTGATTAACGAACAAAAATAGATAATTTTTGAATATTGAAGCTATTATTAGGTTTGAGCATACAAAACCCTACATCAAATGGAACATTATTTAATGAACTTTCAAACTATGAAATAATATACAGGGCGTTCCATTTACAAAAAGTGAAGAAGTGGTGCAGTTTGTGAATATTAACGGTATTGACTGTTACATGAAATTTTGTTTGGAAACTTGTTCTAAGAGCATATTGTTCTACGCTCCTTTTTAATTTCTTCCAATCATTATATCCTTTTTTCCGGGAATAATGAGATTTTGTAAAATATACATTATGGCCCGCAAAACTACTTGTCCATGTATCAGTGTATCAAAAGAAAATTACTGACTAATAATTCTCTTTGGTTTGGGTTTGGTGGCATTGTGTGGGAGTTCAGAACTAGCAAAAGAGAACGAAAAAAAATAATGATACGGAAGGAGAGTATTGAAAAAGCAGCAGGGCGTAATAAAGGACTAGCTGGCTGCAGTTTACATATAAATAGGGTGAATGGTGTCGACTTTACGGGGGGATAAAACGCGGGTCCTCGAATTTATGTCGTTCTTAGAGGTCTTGGTTGGAACGGACTGCCGCTCGTTATTTCGAATGTCGTAATGATTCATTTACCACCGGAAAGCGCGAAACAAACCTGAAATGCATTTTCTTTTCGATTTGCTTCAGAATCATTCGTTGACATTGTCGAGGAAAAATCGGAGGGAATTAATTCCCCCGGGACCACCGGACCTCTGCGCACTTCCACGGCCGGCAAGCCTGTTGGTGTATCCATCAAAACTTCTCACTTAGCCCGCCAACAAACTTCACCCGGCCCGATAAACATAAACTTTGTGCGCCCACGAATCCCTTCGCCCCCTTCATCCCTTTGATCGATGAATGAGCTTCGATGATCATAAGCGCGAACTCTTTTCACTTGTTGCTTAGGCCAAACTTTCAAGATTTATTTTATTGTTGTGCTATTTTTCAAGCAGTGTTTAATTTTCAGAGCGACTCAACGTCCTTTATGAGAAGAATTGGACGAAATTGGTAACAGAACAACTGAAGAGATTTGAAAGAGCCGTTATTGAGTCAGGCCGCAATGAGGACCCAAATCCGTCAACTTCACACTGGACATTTGGCAGTGCTCTGTTGTATTCTCTCACCCTTCTAACAACAATTGGTTAGTGCATATGAACATATTTGTTTTACCTATGATTTTACAGCATTTAATTATATTGAATTTCAGCATTTACGTATTATGTTAATAATTCTAAGAAATATGTAGATTATAAAGATGCATCTACCAGTCTTTGTAATGTTTTTTAAATTTAAGATATTCAATTAGATTACTTTTGAGAAAAAATAGATAGATAATATAATATTAAATTACAAATTAAGAGATATCACCTGATCTGAGATTCATCCTGAATTCCTGACAAATAGTTTTATATTTAAGTCTGCATTTTATTTTTATACAAATAACCTACCAAAACCGCGAAGAAAATTATAATATTGAGAACATTCTTTGTACAATATGCTTTAGAACTAAAAAGAAAATAATATTCCTGTGTATAATATTTAGCCACGACCCTTAGTAGTCACAGGGTTTAACAAGTTAACGCTGTGACTACTCAATAATTTGATCCACCAAGTAATTTGTTCATCATTAGATTTACTTAAAACGCTGATTATTGAGATGGTTGTTATGGACTATTTCTTGCAACTATAGAAATTTAATATTCCTTCCTTATAATTATCTATTTATCATTAGCGAGAAACAAATATTATTGACACTTAACTCGCACGGCCATGCTAGTTTTCGTTATACAAGTTGTATCTAAATGTTTGTAATTACGTCACCATAAAATATTTTTGTTCTATTTCTATTTTTGACATATGCAACTTAATTTACACTCATTAGACATGAATATGGCAATATAAGTTTTCTTCATCCTATTCTAATTTCTATTGTGGAATTTAATAATAATAATAATAATAATAATTCCTACTACTCCTCCACCTATTTGATTTGACTGCTGAAATACGAACTTATTATTAGTTTCAGCAATATTTGTGGTTTCCAGACACATGAAAAGTTAACAATGAAGAATTATTTAAAGACGCACGAGACAATGAACTCATTACTCATGAAGATTACAATAAAAGCTATCTTAATGCAATTCAAATTTCTATTGTGTCATTTGATATTTAACTACTCAAATACTAAATTATTATTAGTTTCAGCAATATTTGTGGCTTCCAAGCACATGAAAATACTACAAAGAAGAGTTACTTAAGGGCCCATGAGTTTAAATGTACATTATTTACACCACCTTACTTTTAAAATCGAGGGCATTCTTAAATTGTGTGTACATAAAAATAACCAGATATGCATGAAATTGAAGTCCTCACAGGCAACATCCCCAAGTGGGCAGATTACTCCACGGCACAGTAAGCTGTAAACTGAAAATCATGCAGGAATTAATTAAATAAACGAGCTGCGACAAATCTAATAATTGCTCCGCTTTAAATCTGATAATGTTACAAAATGTTTTACTATTGC
This sequence comes from Othius punctulatus, assembly GCA_951805005.1. Taxonomy (NCBI): domain Eukaryota; kingdom Metazoa; phylum Arthropoda; class Insecta; order Coleoptera; family Staphylinidae; genus Othius; species Othius punctulatus. Next base: position 42,987,651 of record OX638144.1, read on the forward strand.
AAATTGATGACTAGCAGACAATAACACAATCACATGTAGTTATTCAAGTAAGCAAAGTAAATTATTTAATAAACAGAAACATAAAAAGAAGTAAAGATTTAGAAAACATAATTAATAAATAAAATATATAATCAAAACAGATGTTGAAAATGAAAATGTTGACACATTTACACTCGTCTTCTTTTATTGTTGAAAATGTTGATTAGAATTTGAGGAGTTATGGTTCGGTAAACATTTACGATTTCTGCCATTAACTATTTCAACGTATGCAGTCTTCTTTGGAAAACTCAATCTTTTAAATATCCAAAAATTGAGTAGTCCAGTGGAGTTATATCTGGAGAGCGTGGCGGCCATAGTAATTGACTAATTAGTCTATTATCAAAAAATTCTTATTGTTAGCAGATAGGCTAACGTTGCTCTGGCTGTATGAGCTGTTGCACCATCTTGCTGGAAATATCCGTTCTGCAATTCTTCGTCATCTAAATGGTCTATGAAAGGCTGGACAATTTGTTGCCGATATCTCTCACCGTTTATTGTGTCATGAAAGAATATAGGCCCAATTGTTCTACGACGAGGCGAGAATTATTCTACAGCTAACCAAACTCCAACCTTCTGAGGATGTAGTGGTGCTTCCACAGAAAATTAGGGTATTCAGCATGCCAGCACCTATAGTTTTGTGAATAAACATTTCCTAATAAGTGAAACCAAGCCTCATCACTGAAAAATGTTAAATCGAGCAATTCAATTTTCCATAAACCATCGGCAATAACTCAATCGGCGTTGAGGATCCACTGGCAACAATTCTTGCACCACTGAGACCCTACAAGGGTGTAAATTCAACCTCTTTTTCACAGTTCTATGGCAGGTGCTCGAGAGAATTCCAGCTTGCATAGCCAATTTACGAATTGACTTTAGGGTTGACTTCGAGTCGTTCACGAACATCCGCAATAACCTCTCCTGATACTGAGGGTCTGCCTGAGGATTTCCCTTTCTGAACACTGCCAGTTTCCCTAAAACGGTGCACTATTCGTGAAATATGTATTGACAAAACCGAGCATTCAAATTGATCGTCGGGGAACTTTTGTTGAAATTTCTGAACGCACTATATAAATGAATAAATCCATTCTCCATTTTCAAATCGTTCATTGCCAAAGTAAGCCTCAACAATAAAAGTGTTATTCTGATCAGTGTACATTTTAACAAACTACTGTTACAGTTAGAGGTATGGTTGATAGTGGCAGTTCTCAAATAGTACGGTATACAAATTTGAAAGGCGGCACAATTGAATTGAAGTGATTACATAACAACAATCATTTAAGTACACCTTGTAGATGTGGTTTTGGTACTGAAAATTAATCAGATTCTAAAACCTAACAAAAATACAACCCGGCGCCTGCGCCATATATTAGATTAGAATAATTTATTATTACAGATACATTTTGTATATAAATTATTTAAAATTTACAATTTTGAATGCTGAAATTTTGCCAAATCATCGCCAGATATTTGAAATTTAGACATTATAACAAAATTATAAAATGTTCTAGACTGATGACGAATTGTGAAATTTGCAAAGTAAACTCAGCTAAGTCTTTTTAAACACCCCATATATACATATACGAATCTAACGACTAGCTACTTATCCTTAAGGTTATGGAAGATTATCACCAAGAACATCTGCTGGAAAAATTGTGGCAATTTTCTATGCGCTAATTGGTGTGCCATTGATGCTCGTGCTGCTTTCCACTTTGGGATCGCTACTGGCTGGAGGAGCTAGAAGAGCCTACTCGAAACTGTGCTGCAAACGTAAAGTGCCAAACAGCCACAACAGCTCCGTTGTTGGTTACCACAAAGCCCCGACAAATGCAGCAGGGAAACATTCTTGCCCATCAACTTACGACGGTATAAAAATCTGCATCAATATATAACAAAAATGCTTGAAGATGAACGTAATTTTTCAGAATGTGCAATCCAAGTGGCGAATTCTGCAAGTCAAAACAACTGCTACAAAGCGACCCACCTGGTGGAATACCATCTGGAGCATCAAGAACCTCCTAAGAAGACGCTGCTTGCCACAGTGAGGGCGAGCCATGCTCGTGGCCGGTGTAGACAGATGCAGGTGCGGCAAATGCTTGCGGATCCACAGATGTGCCCCGCTCATTGCCACGGGACGCCCTCCAGAAACACGATGGGTCACCTGGGCACCACGGAGATAGAAGACACCGAAGACGGGGACGACAACGACCACGGGTAAGAACTGGTGTCGTGCAGCCTCCGAACAATTGTTTATTTTTCACTTTACTATAATTGAATAATAACTCCTAGGATACGAAACACGTAAACATGTACATAACGACCGGGGCGTAATAAGACGGCGCAATGAATTCGTTACGCCCTGGCGTGTATTTTCCAGACTATGAAAAGAAAAGTGAAATATAAAATCTTGTGTGCGCCACGGCGTCACCGAATGATTACGCCCATCTTTCAATATCCATCTCTAGGGCTGAAGCCCTCGAGCTGGATTTCATCTTTCTCCGGGCGTAATCATCCTAGTAACACCCTTGGTGCATAAATAGCTATTATTAACTCCGATTTCAGAGTGTGCACACACGACACCCCCTCCCGTGTCCCGTTGATATGCCGGTCCCAGGACACCAGGCTTTCACCGAGCCCTACCCACGCTGCGACGACGTCTTCTACACCATCAGTGCCTGCCTCGATAGTAATGTTCATCTTCATAGGGTACATATGTTTGGGCGCGGTGGCCTTCGCCTCCACCAGCGGCTGGACATTCCTGGATGCTGCTTACTTCTGCTTCATAGCGCTGACAACCATTGGCCTTGGCGACAGCCTGCCGCAGAACCCCGATTTTAGCGTGCAGATCCAACTCTTCGCATGCTGCCTGTACCTGTTTCTTGGACTAGTCGTCGTTGCAATGTGCTTTAGTTTGGTGCACGAGGAGGTCGCTGTGAAATGTAAACAGTTCGCCGTTAATATCGGACTGATAAGGAACTAGTTAATTCTGAACAGTGTTTTCCTATTGCCGAATCTCAGATTTACCTTTGTTATGTACATTATTCATGTTATGTTCCTCGATAATCATAGTTAATTATTCTAAGATATTTGTAATTTACAGTTTGAAAATAAAATGTAAATATATCTTTCTTTGATTTGCATACATCGATTGCTTTGATTATTAGCAAACGCAAAAATACTTGTGTCCACCCACCTACCCTCCAATTTTACACTGATCATCAATTCTTGATGTGTTTGTTATTAAAAAAGATTAAGATACAGCTGATTAATAATAATCAAAGAATATACTAAAGATAATGATGATGAAACATCAATCTAAAGCTGTTGTCATTGCAGGAAAATGTAGTCACATTGCTGTACATTGGACGAAATTTTGATGGGGTTTGTTTGCACACTATAACCATTCTCTAACTTAATCCCGCAGCAATAGAAATCATTACATTACTGCTATGAAATCATGATCAAATTGGATCATACGCCTACCCTCGACTTATACCCATATGCCTACCCTCGACTTCTAATATGACGATTACAAATGTCTCTGCGCTTGGTTCTAACAAATTATTTGTTTAATGATCCAGAGATTTCACGTTTTTGTGTCAATAGAGTATTTATTTCTATTGCTGTTGGATATTAGGGGATAATTGGCTATTAAGGTTTTCCACAGATATATTAGGGGTTTTCATTATCTGCTGTTTGAACAACTGCGCCAGTAAAGACGATTTTTGCTTGGGAAGTTGGCAGCTCGTCTATTTATCAGCATGTCGCAGCAACGAGAAAACTGACATTTACAATACCGATAAACATAACATAACCCCACATATCGTTTAAAATATACAAACAATACGATGCCATATTCAAGCGTGAAAATGTTCCCTGCGAACCACAAGACGATATTTGTGCTGGACCACACACCGTACTTTGGAATTTCGTCAGAGGCACTGATAGAATTCGACTTCATCAAGTCTCGCACCCCTGGTTTCATACAGGTGAATCCAATTTCTAAGTCACTATGGACTTGCAGTGTGGAATCTTCCATAGAATACTGTAGGATCGTCTGGGATTTATTTCCTAACGGCAAATTGGTAAACAGTTCTATCCGGTTTGTATCAACGCTTGATTCATTTAATTTGTACAGGTTAGGTTCATAGCGAGCGATAGTGTTGCCCACATATTGAACAGCTGGTCTCCCACACAGCAAAATCTGAATCACGTAAGTGCCGCAAACTTCAAAATGCAAGATGCTCATGAGGCATACTTTTAGATTATGAACGGGATGTCTATGATAGGAATCCCTCCCCATCCACCCCCGCCACGCGCCGCAAATGCCCCCGAACACACCGTTATTCATGGCCTGAGGACGGCAATAGACGCACTCAGTGAGTGCACGGACTTGCAAGTGGAGAGACGCACCGCCTTGGCCATGTCTGACAGTCCTATAGAATTTTTAAACCGCTGTCGGGTTATCTGCATCACATCTGCCCGAGACGATGAAAGCATGAAGCGACTGGAGGAGATATTCCACAACGTTTTACAACAGCAAAATAAAATTGCCGCTGCTAGTGAGAGGTAACTTTAACGATTGATTTAAAAATGTCTGAAAGAATGTCTTAATTTCTCTATTCCGATTTTATTAATTAATTAAAAATAAAATATTATTATTATCCAATACATTTGTGTGCACGTTATTTATATACTCATCTTTCAGATTGTTCATGATTGATCATTGCCACCTGGTTATTATAAATACGTTCCCGATAAATATAGAGTCCCAAGTGAGCAACCATGCACCAAAAACTGTAAGATTTGTTCCATCATCTTATTTTTTTAATACATCTATATTTTATTCCAAACTGATTATTTAGAAATAATACAAGATTATCTTGATGAAGTAACTTATTACAAAATTTTGCAAATGCCTATGATATTTTCATTTTACAGTGAAATTGTGACAGTTACCAGAGCAATTCTGTAACCTACTATTACATTTTTCGCAAATTTCTATGAAATGTTTATTAACTTTGAAAGGAATATGAGTAGTAGTGACTATTTATTAGGGATATTATCCCTAACTGGCTATCGACCCATCGTGGGTCCTTCTGCCATGTGAATTGTGCAAATGAGTGTGTTGAGTTAGGGCATGTTACTCTAGAAATTTGCCCCCGATCTCTAGAGCGCTGTTAATGAGCTCCCAACGGCGAATGGCACTAGTTTCTCTGTACTACGTGTACTGTGGCTGGAACCCAGGTCTTCGTGCCTGCTAAAGGAATATGATTTCTGAGGAAAGCTGTATAATTTCCAACTAAAAACTCGCAGCTTTCATTAATCTTCCAAATTTATAAGAATTGTGGAATTTATAATAAAAAATCCTAAAGAAAATTTTGTAATTTCAAATAGAAACTATATAGTTTTAATGAGAGTTTTGTTATTTGATACAATTCATTATTATTTAGCTGTCTTCTATCCTAACAACGGAAGTTCACTCAATCAAAGCTCCCCTAATCTCAAATAAGTTGTCATCGTTGATTTTGGAACACTATGATTTGGCAAGCACAACGGTCACGGGGATACCCATGAAGGAGGAGCAGAACGCTAGTTCGTCGGCAAATTACGATGTTGAAATTTACCATGCAAGCACCGCACACACAGCAATCCTCAAAGGTAACGCCACAGACTCTGCTGCCATCCGTACTATTAAGGAAGGTTTAGAATATGAAACGGTACGTTGCAATTCATTCAAAAACTGATCAATGTTGCATTGATCAATTTTTTTGCAGGTGACTTTAAAGTGGTGCACCCCGCGTTCTTGTAGCGCTGCGGAAATGCAGAACTGCACGAGCATGCACAGGATTACACCCGTCGATGTGAATTCCAGGCCGTCGCTGTGTTTGATCAATTTCTTATTGAACGGGCGCTCGGTTATGCTCGAGATGGCCCGGAAGTCGGGAGGGAAAATAACGAGCCACTTACTTGCAGCCCATGGCGGTGAGATTTTCATCCACACGCTTTGTACGGCCAGGTGACGAAAGCGGAAAATGTTTTGAATGTTTTCCATCAATTGCCAATTTTTAGGTCGGTCTTGGAAGATCCACCATCTATATCTGAGGGGTGCGGCGGACGCGTAACCGACTACAGAATCCCAGACTTTTGTCTGCTCATTAAACAAAACCGTTTGTTCCCTCTAAAAAATAACTTTTACAAGGAAGCTCCAGTATTCAAAATGAAGCAGAGATTATCGAGGCACACCAAATACTGGCCGCTAACTATCAGTTCAACGTTGATTTTCAACTTGAAAGGGGTATGAATCCTGTGAATTTTTCCCGAGCAGAATTAATAGTCGGCCCGTCGAGAACTGACTGTGACTCATCGATCCATATTGCAGGAATTTGACATATGTTTCTTATTAGAGCATAAAAAAATGCGATTCTTTATTTGAAAAACCATGGATCATAGTCAGCTCTCGGCGGGACGACTATAGTACTAGTAGATATATTTATTAAGTATATTATTCCTAACTGATTATTCCTAGGATTATATTTTTGTTCAATTTACAGTACATTGATCCGTTGCCTTCAATTATAACAAAGGAGAAGTTAACTGACGAGGAAGTTTTGCAGTGCAAGCAGGTCATATACAATTTAATAGGGCTGGAGTCCAAACATGAGTCGTTGCATTTGCCCAATGTTGGACCTCGAGTGAAGGGTCAGAAACGGGAGGAGCAGTATAAATTAATGTGGAATGAATTGGAAACGTTGATCAAGAATAACTTGCACTCGGAAAATCACAGAGCAATTTACGGCTGTCTCTTAGAATGTCACAAGTTCAATTTAGACAGTGACAAGTTAACAGAAAAAGTGGAGTTGGATCAGGCGCTGAGAGAGTTGGATCATTTAGGTATGATGTATACTCTGTTCACGTTTCAAAGCTGTTGATTTATGTTGGGAAAGCAATAAAAATCCCTAGATTTTAATTAATAGTAACTGAAGACGATTCAAGCTGGTACAACGTTCCCTCATGTATTTTTGAGGTAAATTGCGGATCTTTGTTATGTGAACTGGCTATACTTTGCTGTATAACAAATGGAATTTTCATTACGTTTTTATTGTAGATTCAGACCATCATAGAGCTTCAGTGATTAGGGCGACAACGGATTCGCCAATGTCTCCACCGCCACTAGCAAGCATAGTGCAGCCCATGTCCAGATCGCTTGCTAGCAGATCGGGTGGAATTTATGTGTCGCCAAGATCTCTGTTTGATGTGTTTGTTACGCAGGACCGGACAAAGGCAAGGCCCGAGTTTTGTGGCAGAAGCAGTGAAACGTCGAAAGTGAAATTATATCCGAATCTCAAATCGGAAGGTGATAGGGCTGTTAAGGGCGAGGCAATGGTCGTAGAATAATTTTAGCGTTGGTTATGTTTTAATAAATTAAGATGAACAAACTTTGTTTTTACCAAACATATGCATTTACCGAACAAGAGAGAGTAGATATTGGAAGAGGATGTTTTTCTCCAAACTTTGTAAGTGGGAGAGATATCGTGGACTTTTATTGTTATTAAGTTGCGCACAACATAGTAAAGTTGACTTTACTAGCAAGTAAAGCTTTACTTCAACCGTTCAGATGGCACTTACATTGACTACTAATAATCGCCAATCATGCTATTGGGCTAAACGAACATATTTTCATTTAATTTTATGGAACCCATTGACGACTTTTATAGACTATAAGTGTTAATCATCTAGTGTTAATATATTTTGAATTGCAGATGGCTTTTGATATTTTTGGTACATACATTGGTTGATAAAAAAAATTACGATGATGGCCCAGTTACAAAATAGGCGGGAGTAAAAGTTTTAGAATTATGCTTAAATGTCCATTTTTAAAATTAGAAATCGACCAGTTCCAGGTTTTTTTTTCCAATGTTGTCCATTTTGAATATGTATAATGAATTTATTCTGTACATTTGGGACACCCAGTAGAAAATGTGGTGATTGTGTTCTATGAAATTTTCAGTAACGTTGCAAAATATATTTGATTCGCATCTTGAACACTTGAACAGTGTCACCTATTAGTACCCAGTGTAAAAGTTGACACCATCTTGAACACTATATAATTTTGCAATTTCCGTAATAATTATGAAAAAGTAGTGGAAATGTTTATTGCAAATTATACAAATTTATACACGACAAAATTGCATTGGCAACACTTGAATTTGCACTTAAAATTGCAATACTTTCTTGATAAGTTTCAGAGAAAATGGCATTACAAGAGAAAATTTGGGTGAAAATTATGGATTTTGATTTGCAAAGCATCTTTTTCAAATTTTTTCTAAATTTTCATTGCATTGGTAGACAGAATTCAATTGGTGGCTTATAAGCAGCAACCATTGCTCTTCTGATAGGTCTGATAATCACAAGTTACTTTCAGTACGTACCGTTGCATACTAAAATCCCACTAGTACTTCACACATGCACATTATATGCGTTGTCTAGTATCATATTCGAAAGCTTTATGAACGCCCCTCATATGTGCCGACGGTAGCGCCCTCTTGCCCGAGGCAGCGGATTTTTGCTACAACACTAGTTCGAACACTGTCACCCGGGCGGCGTTCGCATCGAATCCGCAACGTACGAGGGCTTTTCAATAAAGCAATTTCAAATCGAATTTATGCAGTCCTGAAGTGTTTAACATGAATTTCACTGCTCCCACGGCGTTTATCACACTCAACTTGCCGCTTAAACATGATTTAATGTCTGTAATACAAGTATTAAGTGATAATTAAAATTCGGCTATATTTGGTTGCACACGTGCGTGTTTACAACTCAAGTTTTTTTCATAACGAGCAACATTTTCGTTTGATTTTAGTGTGCACGGGTGAGGTTCAGTTCGCGTGGAAGTTAATGCTTAGAGCGGTTTTAGGCCTAATTATTCGTTAACGAAAATAATAATTGTGGTACCTTTTCTTCGCCATCTTTATTGGTGACTAATAGTCACTAATAAATATATTGAAAAAAAGGTACCACAATTATTATTTTCGTTAACAATTTCCTTCACGTGCTCAACAACATACATTGTGGCCCACCTATCCTCGCTCGGACCATTGCTGCTAGACTAATGAAAATTGAGGAAAACATCTGATTGGAAGTTATTGGACACTTGATGTGCTACTTTTTAAAATTATTTTCGAGTATACAGAGTATACCATAAATCCGGGACACAAAATTTGGTCTACTTTTTAAATGGATCACCCTGTGATCCGTGTGAATCTTTTTAAGACATAATTATAAGCCAAAACAATTTTTTTTGGCAAAACAAAATATGTTGCGAAACTTTATTTTGAAAAATTTATAAGTTGTTGGGTGAATAGAGATTTTATTTGCTTATTATTTAAAAACATTTGAAAAATAATTTTGTTCCAAATATAAAATCATTAACTCTAAAAAATTGTCAAATACCAATTTAACGATTTACGCCAATGTGCATTAACAGTTCAATGGGAATGTACGTTCCCGCACGATTTTGAATGTTTTATTACTTGAGAAGACTTATTGATTGATTAATACATGCAGGCGCAGATGGGCAATAATAATAATGCCCCTCTCCTCTCAACGCCCGCATAACTAATAATAGTTCAGGGGCCTATGGTAAAATAAAATGTAATTGGGTCAGAATTCTCTGTCAAAAATTATGACAGTAACCAATTACGCCATAGGTGGAGGAGTAGTACGGATTATTATTATTATTAATACGCACGTCCATCGTTAACTTGAACCACCGTGCGTAATTACAATTTTTTATGAAAAATCACCTAAATTTCAAATCTTAAAAAAATCATAACTTATTTCTAGGTAAACGAAAAAAATAGTGTTTTGCGGGAAATGCCCGCATTTTATTCGCTCTAAGAAGCCTATAATTTTCAAGTTTTGGAAATTTTTGATCCAAAAAAAAGTTGTCAAAAAGTAATGGAAATAACGGCCATTAAAAGTTTACGGGGTTCCTGATGGAGGAAAATTTTGAAAAAATCAGCATTGCATGGTTGAATATGATCTCCTGAAGGAAAATATTTTCTACGTCATATCACTTCCGTTTCTAACGGAACTTTGTTATTTTAAATAGAACACCCTGTATATTGTTACATTTTTCGATTCCCTGTTCAGACAATGGAACATCTCGATATGAACTTATATTCTCTTAACTTAAAGATAAAATGAACTTAATAAATGTATTATAAGCAAGGCGCGGATTTCTAGGTATAATGCTAAATCAGTTTTAATAGCAGACCAAAATAACCTCGCATCTTTACGAATTTCAGCAAATGAAGTAACGTAACAATTTTTTTTTGTGCTTTTATACATATTTTCAGTTTTTAAGCTTATAATTGCTTTGATGCATTTTTTGTGCATATTTCCTTATTTTTTGTGCTTTTATGCATATTTTCAGTTTTTAAGCTTATAATTGCTTTAATGCATTTTTTGTGCATATTTCCTTATTTTTTGTGCTTTTATGCATATTTTCAGTTTTTCAGCTTATAATTGCTTTAATGCATTTTTTGTGCATATTTCCTTATTTTTTGTGCTTGTTTGTTTATTTCACAATTTTATAGCATATTATTTGGTATATATTTTGGAATATATTTTGTTGCACATTATTGTAATGAGAATTCAGTATTAATAATACTCCGTTACGTCTAGAGTGCTTGGTTATCACAAAATCATCAACAAAGCGAGCGTGCGTACGTGATATTTGGTAAACAAAGCTTGATTATTTCGGGGATTACCCTATTTTTACGTGCACAGAACGCATCTGGGGCAAGTGTGCTATCAATTCAGTCCATTTTTTCTCAATCTTCAGTGCGTTGTGCTTGTGTCTTGTGTGTATTACGTGTTTATAAGTATTCTTGTATAAAATGCCGAAAACCTTCCGTCGATGAATGGATACGTGGACATTCTGAATAACAATATGAGAACGAGAAATTAATTTGCAGGGCTTGTATCAAACCGATAAGTTATATTTTGTGTTGGTATTGGCCTAGGTACAAGCATGTATTATGTTGTAGATTAACTGCGACAAAAAATTTAACATAACACAACATATCAAAACAACAGTTCACCTGGAAAATTAAAAAAAACACAAAACTGCAAGCAGTACCCTGAGTACCCAGCAAACTATTTCCGAGTCATTTGCAAGTTCTTCTACACAGAATGAAAAGGAATTTTACTTTGATTTATGCAATACGATGGTATCTTCTAACATGCCGTTAAAAAAACAGATAATAGTATGTTTAAATATTTTTTACAAAAATACACCGGTAGACATATTTCTGCCGAATCAACCATTCGCAAAAACTATGTCGAGCAAGTATGTAAACACGCTATTGAGGAAATAAAAAAGATAATTGGCAACAATTACATATGGTTTTGTGTAGATGAAACTACTAATTCATGTGGTCGGTACATCGCCCATTTAATGATTGGAATATTAAACGAAGACTTCACCAATGCATTTTTAATTAGTTCCAAGCAGTTAGAAAAAACAAATGGCAATTCCGTTGCCAAATTCGTTCACGATGGATTAACACGTTTTTTTTTGCCAAACTCCATACCAAATGATAAATTTGTACAGATGGTAACGAATTCAAATATTTTGCGCAAATGCTGAAAATCACAGCATTAATTATTTTATATTGATTCATTTTTATGTTAATTTAATCAATTAATACATTTTAATTAAATGATCATTCGGGTCATTATTACATTACATTTTAATTAAATGATCATTCAGGTCATTATTACATTGAAAGAATGTGCGAAAGATCAATTTCCTTATTTATCATTAGAAATGTTATAGCTTTTATTTCAATTAAATTCCTAAAATTCAGAAAATTTTAAATTGCAAGATTAGGAACGGGAATGTTTTTCAAAATCCTACGAACAGTATTCGTACGATAGGATTTATATCGGTAACGGATTTTCCGCCAATATAACTCGTGACGAAAAATCCGAATTAAACCTGCCGTACTGATTAGTGTCGATACTTGTACTAATCCTAAAATCGTATTCGTGAATTTTTCACATAATTGAGTATTTATTTTAAAATCCGTTACCATTTAATATAAATAGTGTATTTTATTATCGATGTACTGAATATTTGGCAACTGGTCTCAATACGTCATATGTACAATAACAACTAATATGACACATATGTAAAACAGTCAGAAACAGTCAGAAGCCATAAACATAATAATATATAGGATATTCTATTAAAAAAAACAAATGTTGATGGCTACTTCCGGTAGAACCCGAAGTGATAGAAGGTTGAAAGTATTTTACCGGAGGAGAATGGAATCAGCCATGTTTGGATGATTATTTTCAAATTTATATTTAATCGGGAACCCTACAAACTTTTAATGGTCCATGAACGTGGGACACCCTGTATATATCAATGAATTCTGTGTACTAGGAAACACATCGACGAGCTTCATACTTACTTTTCAATTCATCACTACACAACTAGAAACTGTAACAATCTCGTTACTCCACACCATACATCAACAAAATTTGAAAAAAAAAACTATTATACGCAGGTATAAACTAAGGTGTATTTGCTGCAAAAGGCCTATTATTCTGTCAGTGAATTCCGTCTGAACTGATCCACGACTGGGTTGAGCCTTACATGTGTGTTGTCATAAATTATTGTCGTACGTGATTTGTATTTTCTATTTTTATGTATTTTGAGAAGTAGTAGTGACTGTATTTGTTAGGGATATTATACCTAACATCGACCAACGAGGGTCCTTCTACCGTGTGATTTGTGCAAATGTATGTACTGAGTTAGGGCTTGTTACTCTAGAAATTCGCCCCAGATCTCTAGAGCGCCGTTAATGAGCTCCCAACGGCGAATGGCACTAGTTTCTCAGTACAAATGTACTACCTGTACTGGGGCTCGAACCCAGGTCTTCGTGTATGATAAGCAAGCGTTCTAACCTGTCAGCCAAACTAGCGATTTTGTATTTTGATTTTATGTACTTTGACTAAGCACATGTATACAATGCAGCAGCGTGAATAAATAAATATTATATTATTATATTGGTCAAATGTCTCCATGATACGAGCGCATCATTGAGACGTATTTTCCTGAAGAGCAGAATACAATACTGAAAATGAATTCATGGGTCAATCATTTTATACTGAATTTGCAGGAGCCAGAAAATATGTCAAACCAAACCTATGAATCCTTTTTAGAAATGACATCATATTCAAGCATGGAATCATTGTTCAAAACAATGTCACTTGAAGATTTTTAGTGCAAGGTTTGCAGGTTTTTGTGCAAATATCCACAACTTGCCACACACGCTCTGACTGTTCATCTCCCGTTCCCAACAACATACTTGTGTGAAACGGGATTCTCAGCATATGCAGCTACAAAGACAAAATTCCGCAATAGACTGGATGCTGAACCTGACCTGCGTCTTCAACTCTCTTCTATCAAGCTTGACATTAAACAGTTGACTTCACACCTCTCATCCATTAAATGGAACCAATTTTATCATTTGTGTTATTATGTGTTGTTTTTTATATTATTGTAGAAGTCTGTAGTATACAGGGTGTAACAGAAATACGTGTGTTAATTTTAAACATTGGTAGAACTCGTTAAATAAAACATTTTTTCTATATGTTTTTTTTTTCAAAAACCAACGATAAAATGATTTAAAATATGTTCTAGTTTATCTACTAAAACGCATACCCGCCTATGGTTAAAGGTGTGCAGCGATAAAATCGTTTGTTGTGATGGCAACGGTGTCATAAAGATGCATCATTGCCTCTTAGGCAAAACACGTTTAGGATATTGTGCACTGTACAATCTACGGGCTTCTGCGGCATTTCCAAAGGCTCGGCCATATACCAACGCAATATCTGTTAATTCTTGATTAGAAAAATTTGGCATTTTGAAATAAACTTCACTTGACAATTATAGTGACAGTACCTGAGAACGGTTCGTTCGGTCAAAATTAGGGGGCAAAAAATATTAAAAAAACCTGCAAATTTTGAAAAAAAACATATAGAAACAAAGTTTTATATAACGAGTTCTACCAATGTTTAAAATTAACACACGTATTTCTGTTACACCCTGTATATGTACCTATTTCTGTGTAACTTTCAATAAATGATTATAATTAAAAAATTAACATAAAACTAGGTTTTGCTTATTTTAGGGCTTGAGGCTCCGTGAAATATTTAGTATTTCAAATGGGTTTAGTCGCCAAAAAAGTTTGAGAACAGCTGATCTAGACAGTACCGAGACAGAACCCTGAGAGAAGCCAGACAGAATTCAAACAGTACCCAGACAGAAGCCAGACAGGACCCAGATAGAACCCAGACAGAAACCCGACAGAATCTGAAACCTGACAGAATCTGAAACCCGGCAGAATCTGAAACCCGACAGAATCTGAAACCCTATTTCATCTTTTATAATGACCTGTTTATCCACTTATTTGTGACTACCATACTAATAAATGTTTATTATTATCATTATGTTGGCTTTGCACTATGACAATAGTTGTATCGGTGTCATAATTTGGTCGGCATGTAGTTTCTGTAGACTTGCTTTTGCTACAAGTCGCTTCACCGTTCCCCCCAAGCCATCACATACAATTTTTCAATTATGTTTTTTCAAATACGGCAATTATGTGCCGTAGCATAGAAATGCCCCTCACATTTAATTCCATACTCGGATTCATGGTAGCGTATGTTCGCTTTTTCCTATTTTTGAATGGTGCAGCACACCCGTCAGAGAAGTGGTAGATTTTCTTAAATTTGGTATCAGTATAAATTTTAGGTAAAATATAAGTTGTTTTTGAAATAAATGAACTGCAACTGTATCATTTGCTGAATTTTTGGAAATGCAAACAATAGTTTAAATTGTGTGCCCTCATAATATCTGTAGTGTACTGCTGTTGCAAAAAATTGTTGCTTGGTCCTTATTCCAATTGAAAGACTGAGCCTCATCTTGTACCACAAAAGCATAATTTTCAGTAAAATCGAAAGATTCGATAGCTTCATTATCTTTAATGTTCTGTTTCAAATGGTTGTAGTGAGGTGATATTCTTCTTTTGATATTAATGAATGTCTTTTCAAGTAGCAACTTTTTACACAAAGATTCCATAAATTCTTCAGTAGTTTTATTGAATGTTTCCAAAGAGCATCTATCAACATCTGTCTTCCATTTTTGTGAGTAATTCCTTTTTAAAATTTGAAACACCAGGACATCAAGGGCGCTCATTTAAGTGGCATGTTGCTCTTGGCTCATGATAAATAATTTTTGCTAAGCATGATTTATAATCATCCACTGTCGTGCCATCATCTAGCACAATGTTTTTTTTTTTAATTTAGCCCGTTCTATCATTAATTTAGCATATTGATGTATTGTGCAGACATAGACTGTGTGTGTTACCACTCCATCCTGCTAAGATACAGTGATTGGTCGTAGCTCTTTGAAAACCCTAATCTTTCATTGGGTTTTTTCCTTGAATACCACATACACTTTTATCAAATTGCACAAACCTTTTTTTTGTACATGTGTAAGGTTTCGACATATCCAATTATTTGATTAATTAGATATTTAATTCGTAATCGTAAATTCTTATAATTTATGATATTTATTTTTCCTCATGATTTATTTCTTTAATTTTTATTTTATGTGATCGTATAATGGCAGTATATATTTCCGTTGTGTTTGATTTTAAATCATTATCGTGATAACTTCAAATTGTTTTAGAGGTAATGTGTGGGTTAGTAACAATAACGTTAATAAAATAAAGACACAGATTTATGGATTGAGTATAATTTATTCACTTTTAAGGATTTTCGCAATACAATTAAACACCAAATTTGAATTTAATGACTTTCTTTTTTTTACTCATACTTTATTACTTTATTTACTCAAAAAATGACTCAACAAGTATTAGTTTTTTTTGGATAAAAGATGCATTTCAGCTGGTTACACATCAAAGAGATCGACACTTATGTATGTGCCCATGGGGATTTCTTTGTTGTATGTTCCCACAGCATAGAAACTGTTAACATAAATGTATCCATCAACATAGTCAGTCACATCAGTTGGATATTGCTAGTGACGTCAATGACTTCACACATTGACTAATTCTAGAACAACTACTCAATGTATGTCACCACTTCATGCAATATGTCACTGTTTGTGCCTTCCAATGTCATTTTGCATTTATTACTTGAGGATTCATCAACTAGGTTTTTAAATACAGTTTTGTTAACAACTTATTGATTTGCGACCATTGCTTATCTACCCGAGCTAATATTATTTATTTTAATTTATTTTATAAATTTTATTCATTACCTTTCTGAATTTATGACCATTTTAATGTTGACCTGAACTAAACTGAATTTAATATTATATTTAATTTGTACTCATTCCTTTTTCTAAATTGATGACCATTTTTATTTGGACCTGAAGTAACCTGAATTTAATATATAATTTGATTCATTTATATTTAATTTGTACTCATTAACTTTATTAAATTTTATTCCCCTTTTAATATTGAAATTAACTCGTAATTGAATTTACCATAATTGATTTAAATTTGTTTGAAAAACATCATTACTGACCTGTGGAAGCATTTTTCAAAAATGTATACAGGGGAAAAAATAAAGCCTGGTCTTAATACTTTATGCGCTCTCTGTATACAATGAGCATATTATTAATAGAAATTGCAAAAAATAAGTTATTGGCAATACCTTTGATTGTAAATACATTTTCTATTGATAAAATGTGCGTTTCCTTTAAGTTTTCATTATAATTCCTTATATTTGTTGTTGAAAATAACAACTTTAACCACACCGTACAAGAAAACTAAGCTGGCAAGGACCTTTGTTCTGCAGTTTTGTGTTTATCTTTCATTGCAGAAAATGGTTACCTGAAGCTTTAGCGGAGCTTTTGGGTTTTGGTTAAATCTAAACTAGATACTGTGCTCTAGTGAAAAACGATATATGTGTATTTTTTCTCATAAAAAAATGTGTAACATGTTACGACTCGTCTTATTTTTGCTTAATATACATTTTTTTCATTTCGTTGACCTGCTGCCTAAAAAGCAAATCATTGAGTCCTATATAGTAGGATGCATTTCTTTCTGTATTTACGAATAGTTTTAAAATGAATAATGTTTCAAACTGAAAAGCCGATTATTGCAAAACTCTAAATACTGGACATAAGTCCCCTTTTCCCGTCGGACCGTAAATTATTCTCTAAGTCAGAGTTTCCCAAAGTGAGGGCCGCGACCCGGCACCGGGTCGTAGAAAAATTTTGCCGGGTCACGCAAAAAAATTGGATACTTCACTTAAAACACACTTAAATCATCACTAAAAAAAATCTTGTTATAAAAGTTTCCGACGAAAATGGATAAATGGTTAATCAACAAAACCAGAAATTTAAATGATGATCAACCAAGTTCGAGCAAAGCTAAACATCATTATTATGAAGATACTTTGTCTGAAGCCCCTAAAGGCAGATATATAGCGCCAAAACAACAAGCGTAAAACTAATTGGACTCGCAAATATTGTGACGAATATTTACGGTTTGGGTTCATTGCCGGAAGCAGTCAAAATAATTTGCCTCTATGTGTTATTTTCAATTCGCAACTTTCAAATAAAACTATGAAATCGTCAAAGTTGAAACCGGATTTAGACAAATTTCATTCTGAGTACTCTGATAAGTCAATTAACTTTTTTATCATTGATGCATCATATTGCTTGTTTAAAACATCGTGTAGCGTGCATAAAACAGGCTTTCAAAAACGCGCGTTTCCTGTAAAGGTTTCCATGGATACAAAACAAATAACGTCATAAAAAATGAATTCAAATAAATACGCTTCGGAGCTTCGGAGCTTAATTGATCAATGTTTCGTTGCATTTTCAACCAAAATCAAAACTGACGCCAAATTGAAAGATTGTTACATACGATATTCAACACTTTGACAACCAAGGCTAGAACAATTGCATAGTATCAGCCGCCATGTTAGCTAGTTATTTATGCAGTATCTTAGCAACGATACTAAAACTGTACGGCAAAATCGACGGCACATCAGATAGAAATTATAATTACAAATGTTTAGGCCAATTTACGGCATCAATGATAAAAAATAGCGTAAAGTATGCGTGGATATCTGGCCTTTCAAGCACTCACTCTATTCAAAAAACCTCCCCGCCTCCCCGCTGCGCGGGGAGCGACGGGTCGGTTTATTGAAAAACGTTCGTGCTTGAAAGGCCTTGATATCCACTTATACTTTAATATACTATTTTGTTGATAAAAAAAGGAATCGAGTGCTGCACAAAAAAAAAGAAAAATGCACTCTTTCCTCACCAGTCAAATAAAAAGCTAAGACTGGGTATCCTCATAGTGCTCGAGAAAAAATAATTCTTCCCGCTTTAAAAATTGTCGCAAATAATTTATGCGGAATAAAAAAGTTTATTTTCGGCGACACCATTATCAAATAATACAGTTAAACGGAGAATTGAAGATATTGCGAAACATTTAGAAGAAGAACTAGTTGCTAAAGAAAAATTTAAACATGTTTTATCCTTGCAAGTAGATGAAAGCACAGATATCGAGGATAATGCAAATCTAATGTGTTTAATCAGATATATTGACGAAGACAAGATAAAAGATTTTGTTTTGTTTTGTAAAACGCTTCCGACAAGAAAGACCTCAGATCAGATTTTTAAACTACCAATTATTTTGTCACTGGTCACTATATTGATTGGATGAAGTGTATTGGTCTAAGTAGCGACGGAGGCTTGCCTTTAAATTTAAACATAACTTTGGAAGAATGTGTCATGTTTGTAAAGTACATAAAATCTCGTCCATTAAATAGCAGACTTTTTACTGAGTTATGCAAAGAAATGGGGAGTGATCATAAACACCTCATTTTGTATTGTAATTCACGATGGCTTCAAAAGCAAAAGCTTTGCTATTTCTGAATGGGCACCCACCATCTATAGAAGATGCTATTTTTCTATTTAAGGATAGATTATACGATTTTGAGTGGTTAATAAAAGTGGCTTATTAGTGCGACATATTTGCTACATTCAATGAATTGAATTTAATTTTGCATGGCTTTGGTAGAATCCATTTAAAAAGGAGACCAAATTTTGTCACCGGATTTATGGTATACTCTGCACACTCGAAAATACTTTTAAAAAGTAGCACATCAAGTGCCCAATAGCTTCCCATCAGATTTTTTCCTCAATTTGCATTAGTCTACAGCAATGCTCCGAGCGAGGATAGGTGAGCCACCCTGTACATATATAAATTAAAAAAATGACTTACAAATATTCTTCTTCTTCTACTTCTTCTCCTTCTCCCTTTTCTTCTTCTCCATCTTCTCCTTCTTCCGATTCTTCTTCTTCTTCTTCTTGTGCAGCTCCATTTCTAATCTTTGGTGACAACTACACTAGATAATTGCCGTGATAATTGCGCGTGAAAAATCATCAGTAAAAAGAAATCGGTAAAGATAGTAAAAAGAATTCAACATTTGGCTGGTTGATACACGGAACCAATATGACCAATATAAAGCGAACCTCATTCCGAAATAATTGACAAACTTTGCGGTGTGTAATTAATATGGTGGCTATTAATTCAGTTTTATTAATGCGTCATCATGTATGAACTATGCATGGACCATCAACGCGTATTTTTGTAAATTTATGAACCAATTGCATTTGATTCTCGTGAATAAAAATCACGTTGCTAATGTATCATGCGAAACTATCGAGCGTTCAACAAAATCGACCACGAAGTTGGCGGTGGCAATCTCAAGTCATGTCTGCACTAAGATGACTGCCAACGCCAATTGGCAATTTCGTTGAACGCACGATAGTAAGTTTACGCCATGTTCTATTATTCTTTAGATTTAGACAATGTTTTGACTGATTTCCAACATCACCTATAAGGTAAAGTCTGCAAAATAAATGCTTTATTTGCACCTTCAACTAAAACATTATATACTGTAGAGTTCTTCAGATACATGGTTTTTCCTTATAAAAAAATATTTGTTTTTCATATGGCAATCTTTAAAACATATGTGAAACACCATGCATCATAGAACAAATATCAAATGGTTTATATTTGTAACCATGATTCTGTGACGGTGATTTGTAGTTACTAAATAGTATTATTTACTATTTATTACAAATTATTTACAAAATTACGTTGATTAATGATGCAAATCAGGAATTCAATTTACTGATGCCGTTATCTTTTTATTTTATACATGAGAGATATCGCCTAGAGCCCTATTATACTCATGTATACTCAAAGAAATTGCGAGATTTAAAAATTAAGATATTTGATATGAAAATCCATATTTCTGGCCCATCAGAATGATAAGGACCCAAAGAATTAGGAACTAACAAGACTCCAAAGTAGACTCCTGAAGAAGACTTGATTGAGTTCAACAGTGTATATGAACGCTCAATTGCAATCTACAATGAAACTCTATAGTAATCTATAAGCTAAGATGCAGCAGAGAACTCTGAACTCGGCTCAAAAGGACCTCCCATTTGGCCTCAACGAGGAACTCCCAATAACGTTCTACAATGCTGCACCAAAACTCAATGATTTATACAGTGTCACAGAGAAATCTCAATCTGGCTCATCACAAGAACTTAATCAGGTTTAATGCAACTACACTGGAAATCTTAGTCAAATGGAGAAATTGCGAGGTTTTGAAAGAAAGCATATTGGATATGAAAATCCATACTTAACTGGCCTAGCAGAATCTTTGCAGAATTGCAAGATATTGAAAGAGGATATGAAAATCCATCTTCCATACACAAGCACAGACATTTGCATAAATGATCGCTTCATGATAAAGGAGCCTCAAAATCTGGGCATTGGTGAAAACCTGTTTGTTTTTGCACGATTATAATTCACAGCAAAATCTGTGTTTGTTTGAAAATTGGGAACTCCAATAAAAATACCTCTCCAATACTTGATCTCGTAGACATCTTAAACCTCAAGATACGTAACGCAATTATATAAATGAATGCAAATTAATTGCATAATATTCAAATTTATTTACAGTAATATCTAAGTTGCAGTAGTAATTGTGTAAAATACTGAAATTAGTAAAAGTCATAACATTTTTAGACCGCCGTAAATGATCTTGACTTGCTATCTATATTGTAGATAGTATAACCTTGTATAACTTGTATAACTTATGCTTTGAACTAGTGAATGTACTGTATGATCAAATTTTTTGGAAAACTTATTTAAATTATATTAATTTGATTACAGATTAATCAACTTATTAGATAAAACATTGTATGCATTTGTGAGAAACTTGAAGAAGTTTCTATTGTGCATATATTTTAGTGGTGTTTTGTTCTCAAGTTGTAGCAACGTAAAAATAAAACATTACTAAAATATGTGCAAGAAGTTTCTTCTAGTTACTTGTAATTGCTCATTGAGTGTTGATAGTGTTTTACCTATTAAGTTGATTGATCTATGATATAGAATTAATACAATTCGGTTATAGTTTTCTAAAGAATTTGATACACATAGTACATATACCAGTTTAAAGTATAGCTTATGAAAGCTCCGAATGTAAGATGTAAGTCAAGAACATTTTAGCAGTGCCAAGTGAAAGCATTTGCAAGTGGAAAATGCACGCGTAAATATTTGTCGTGGCAAAAATTGCTCATCATTATAAAGACTACAAGTAAGACTAAGCATGAAGATCTGTCTCAAGGCGAGAGTACATATCTCAGCATAATAACTTCGACTCATCTCTGAGCTATCGACAACACACACCACTGCCAACTTTTGTCGTTTTGCGCCCCAATTTTACCCCCCCCCCCCCCGCGATTTCGAATGTCGGCCGAAATTATTTTTACGTCTCACCGGATATGGATCCCGATTTCCGGAAGTACTATACTTCCCTTCATCCGCCCCAAGCTTCAATGCCTACCCGCTTTTGACGTATTGCAGCGAATTTTACTTTGCTGGCACACGAGTTCCATGGGGAACTTGGACGTTTCCTATTTCCTGGGACAAAATTTTCTTTTGGATAAAGCAATTTTTGCTATTATAACCATACAATGTTTTATCTTGGGTGTGTACTCAAAACTTCGGAAGAGCTGGTGCTCATGGATCATAGACATCAGGTTTTTCCACCTGAATGTCCTGATGTAGTGAGATACCATTGAAGAAAACTGGCGCTCATGAATCATAGACACTAGGCTTTTTCACCTAAATGTCCTGATGTAGTGAGATACCATAAAAGAAAAGCTTGCGCTCATAAATCAAAGACAGTAGGCTTTTCCACCTATATATCCTAATATAGTGAGATACCATAGAAGAAAAACTGGCGCTCATGAATCATAGACAGCAGGCTTTTCCACCTGAATGTCCTGATCTAGTGAGATACCATAGAAGAAAAACTGGTGCTCATGAATCAGACAGTAGGCCTTTCCACCTAAATGTCTTGATGTAGTGAGATACCGTAGAAGAAAAACTGGTGCCCATGAATCATAGACAGCAGGTTTTTCCACCGAATGGT
Organism: Othius punctulatus; assembly: GCA_951805005.1. Taxonomy (NCBI): domain Eukaryota; kingdom Metazoa; phylum Arthropoda; class Insecta; order Coleoptera; family Staphylinidae; genus Othius; species Othius punctulatus. Next base: position 43,010,271 of record OX638144.1, read on the forward strand.
CCTGATGTAGTGAGATACCATAAGATTGAGAAGAAAATTTTGGCGCTCATTATTCATAGACAGCAGGCTTTTCCACCTGAATGTCCTGATGTAGTAAGATACCATGGAAGAAAAACTTGCGCTCATGAACACAGACAGTAGGCTTTTCCACATACATGTGCTGATCTAGTGAGATGCCATAGAAGAAAGACTGGCGCTCATGAGTCATAGGCAGCAGCTTTTTCCACCTGAATTCCCTGATGTAGTGAGACACCATAAGATTGAGAAGAAATCTTTGGCGCTCATGAATCCAGACAGCAGACTTTTCCACCTGAATGTCCAGATGTAGTGAGACCCCATAGAATTTCGAAGAAAAATTCAAGTTCAAATACACACTTCGATATATTTTTATAGTAAAAAAAATTAAAAAGACGAAACAAACATACAAAGGAAACGTCCGTAAAGTATTCCCACCGCTTATACCTCATGCGCCATAACATATTCACCGTAATATGCCCATTCTGTGGGGGTCAGGCATGAAGTTTGAGGAATGTGAGGAAATATTTCGTTCCGAAAAGCGAAATCAATTTCCAGTCGGAGACTATAATTCCAGCCAACTATCAAAAACGTAGGGTCGCAGAATTACGGCGCGAAACGGGTAAAAAGGCAGTACTGCAGGGATGAGGAAAACCTCAAAGTGTGTCTTGGTTGCTATGCTTGGATATCATCGTCACATTGAAGCCAATATTCGCGCTAAAAATTTGAAAACGTTTCGTTTCTTTGAAGACAAACAAAATGATGATTAATTGGTTACCACGAAATATATGTAAAATGAAAAAATATATACAGGGTGTCCCATGAGAAAGGCAACGCCCTAAATATCTACGGATACAATTTTGTTTCGCGAAATCGTGAAATACGCCAATTTTTAAATGAGGGGCATAGTTTGGCGAGCAAATGATCTCCAATATTTGAACCCCCTTACAGCAGCGGAAGTAAGCCGATATACGATATATCGTCGGTGTTCTGGCAAAAGTCACCAAGCCCAATAAGGTCACTTTACAGTACACATTTTAAAAGTCTAACTAGGTACGAAAAATCGCTTATTTAAGATTATAGGAACATTTTGTACACCATACGTATATGTATGGTATACATAACGATCCTCTAATCTTAAATACGCGATGTTTCGTACCTGTTAGACCTTTAAAATGTGTACTGTAAAGTGACCTTATTGGACTTGGTGACTTTTGCCAAAACACCGACGATATCTAAATTGCAGTAGGGGTTGAGTGATAGTACATTTGAAACCTTACATAATTTACAATACAAAGCTGTAGCTTTATAAAATCTTGCGATTTCAAAAGTAATACACCGTTGCATTGCAAATTATGCTTTCAAATGAACAACCACTCAACCACTACTCCAAAAAAATTGGCTTACCTCCCCTTCGGCAAGGGAGATAAAACATTTTAAGATAACTTGCTTAACAAAAGTTTGCCTCCTGTAATTAAAAATTGACGCATTTTGGCGATTTTGCGAAAAAAAAATGTTGATATTTAAGGCGTTTCATTTCTCCTGGAACACCGTGTATATACAGAGAACTTTTTTATCATGCAACATAGGGTTAATTATTTCAATAGTTACACACTTCAGTCGCAATGACAACTATGTATCAAAACGTCTTTTTCAAAATGCAACATAGAAGTAATTCTCTGTCAGGCAAATATTACAGTTTATGAAGTGAACAATGTTAAGCTGAGGTTTGCAGCATCATTCATTTGAATAACAGAGCTCTTTCTTCAGTTGAATACATTGTACAGCCACGGACTCTAAGAATGTCGCGTCCGTCCGTCCGAGCAGTCTGCTACCCTTGTCTGCTCCCGCACGGTAGGGGCACGGTAGACAGGGATAAGAAGCCTGCTATGACATACGGACACGTCATTTTTACAGTCCATGACTGTACAATGTATTCAACTGAAGAAAGAGCTCTGTAATTCAGATGAATAATACTGCAAACCTCAGCTTAACATTATTCACTTCATAAACTGTAATATTTAATACACTTGTATGTTGCATTAAAAAAAAAACGTTTTGATAGATTGCTGCCATTGTGACAGAAGTGTATAACTGAAAATGGTTAAACCTATGTTGCACGATAAACACAAACTCTCTGTGTATGTATATTAAGACTTCTACATGTAATAAGCATATATTGCGGCCGAAAAGCCCCAAAATTATGATTAATTAATACTGCAACCGATAAAGCTGCAAACAAATCAAGAACATAATTCATGTACATAACTACTGCATTTTGTTGCCAAGCACTAGAAATAAAGTAATTTCGATTGCATTTTATTGTAGCATACACGGGAAAGATAATAGTATATTGTAATAAGAGTGCGGAAAGGGCTTCATTGCAAAACGAGTATGAAAGTTGGAGCACGAGCGCCAGCGAGTGCTCCATTCATACTAGTTTTGCAATGGCCATTTCCGCAAGAGTGTTACATACTATTTTTTCTACGAAAGTGTAGAAAACTAAAGATTAATGTAAATTTAATCATTAATTTAAAATAAATGTCATTGTCATTAATTTAAACGTCAGAAAATTTATAAATCGCTTGTCACCAAATCGAGACTCGAAATTTATACATTAATACTGGAAGTAGAAGAATATCAATAATGAATTCCGATAGTGACGATATAACAAACACTCCGCCGGAACTTGCGGCCATTGCATCCACAGTTTCGTCCGATTTATTGCCTCAAAAATCAAAAGAGAGGTATTGGAGTGCGGAAAGTGAGTGCGGAAAGTACTTTCCGCACTCATATAAGTGCGGAAAGTACTTTCTGCACTCCTTGTAACAAATACCAACTTTCAAGGCACTTTCGTAGAAAAAAATATTATAACCATGCTAGAAAAGCACATTTAAAATTGTATGAAGTGACCAATTATTTATGTTTGTGCGTGTGTATGTTTGTAAAAGCTAAGGATATTGTCGTAACGACAATTTTGGAAAGCATGGGAGAATTTTGGGGGCGAGCATAATTCGGCGGATAGCACGAAATTTGCTTCATGATATGAAAATCATTTGGAATATTCAAAATCTAAGAAATAAGCGAAAACCCTAACTTTGCGACGTTGCAGTGCGTGCTGGCGCTGAAATTAAAATAAGTCTAAGTACTGATTCGTCTTTAAATGTTTCGTTATTATAGTTGCTGCATGGAAATGCATTTCATGCAAATACAGAGTAAAACTGTTCCATTTTTATTTTTAACTAAGTTGTCTGTGTTAGGGTGACAGCATTGTTGGCCAATTTAAAAAGTCACTAGACTTGGAAAAAATTTGTTATGTTTAAAAAAAAGAGGTTATATTTTATGACGGTGGGCAATGTTGCCATCAAATTGAGTAACTATTGAGTACAGAATTTATTTGCTATTTTTATTTTACAAAAGCAAATCAGTCAAATTATAATATAAAATATGCTTGATGATTAGTTTACTTACTAATAATTAAAGAAACCAGCACACTTGTATGATTGAAGCAATCATTAAATTATTTGAATATATGAATTAGGCAACGTTGTTAGAAATCTGACTTTTTTTTTCACTGTCAGATCATTTCTGTTGGTATTCATGTGTAAAACTTTATAAAATGAAACCACAACCACATGAAACCACAGAGGTAGTTAAACATTAAAATGGAACAGATTATAGGTATGTCAGTAAAATATTGAATAAAATATTCAAATATTCAAGTTAAATTGAAGCCGAACAATAATAAGAACTACCCAGAAATTATTTACGAAATTGAACATGTAATAAAAAATATGCAAATATTAGAAAAGTGTACAATTTAAATCTTTATATTATCATTATTGTTAAACAATAATAGGTAATTATTAAAGGCGCATTTTTACGAATCAAGTTCACCAATGAAGTTAATTGATCGATTGTAGTTGATCGACAAAAGTTGAACAAATACAATAGTACCATGCGAGCAAAAAATATTATCATCAACGTTTGCTTTGCATCTGAGGCCATACAGCCTAGCAATGAAGCTTACTGCCTCTTGGATGAAAATAAGTTTTGCTCGCACAGTATAAAGTTGATCAACTCTATTGAAACAAAATGTTCTATAGTCACTACATCACTATCACTATATGACTAGTCAGTATAGTTACTATAGAACATATAGTTATCATTCAAGTTTTGTTGATCAACTACAATCGATCAATTAAACTTGATACGATTTCGAAAAATTGGTTTGGCAGTGCAACTATTTGATTTTGGCTTAAATTTACAAACATATCCGAAGAATTAGAGTTGTAGCAATTTCGTAAAATTGTTTTGCATTTTATGCCCACTAACCGTTTGATTTTGGCTTAAATTTACAAACATGTCCATGCTTACTTTGCAGAGTGATGTAAGCAACCACCTACACCTGCACTTACAGGTACGTTCTAGAAATATTGCAAATTGTGAGGTAAAATATATTTTAAACGATGGTACAATTTCGGCACTAAGCGTTACTACCACGTTACTTACTTACGTTACATTGCAAACACACATTGAAACTTGAAACACTTAAGTGACGTAAGCAACCACCTGCACTAGCACTTACTGATACATTCTAGAAATATTGCAAAGTTTGAGGTAAAAATATATTTTAGATGGTGGTTGTGACGTACCTGAAGGGCAATCAGCGCGTTAGGCCGTGGAGCGAGTGGAGGGTCCCTTCGAAGCAGTGACGAGGGCCAGGCTCTCGGTGTCAGAGAGTGGGGGGGTTAAAAAAAGGCTCCACGTAATTTTAACCTCGTCCCTACTACGTCGCAAAGGGAGGCTCCACCCTACCTGCGTGGGTGGACGGCAGACAGTCAGCGAAGTTCAGAAATCACGAACTGTCGCAACGGCTGACCATATGGCGCCAACACCACCAGATTTAAATCTCGCAGTGAGAATAGGAACTGAAAACTGAAAAGAATGCCCGATCGAGAAAACGTGGGGGGAACAAAAAATAACAGGTGTCAATTTTGTGGTGTAAAATATCGGCATTTATTCACACAAACGACAGGACACCGTGCCTACGCTTCCTGAAATAAATACCTCCGTCCGCAACCCTATCACGCAGGGTTCACCATATTCGGCCGAATATCGCGAACTTCTAATCGCGCGATTCGAAGGGCCGTAGGAGCGACCTTTTTCTTACACAAGCGCAAAACACGTACGGCACGAAACACGTAACGCTAATTTTACACAAAAGAAATAAACGATATATCAAATGGAAATAAATTCAAATGAGAACAAAACATAAATATAAAGATCTGGCCTGTGTTCCTGGTCTGCGACTTTGCTGGCGGGCTGAGCTCGGCTCCTGGGCGGGCGGCGGCCGATAAGCGTCGGGGACGCCGATCACTTGATTCCAGACCTCAGAGCAGGATGGTTGCTGCCCCTAGCCAAGAACTGGCTGGCTGAGCTACTTAGCCCTTACCCCGTAAAAAAACGCCTGCAAAGCACATGGCCTTAGTAACAATGGCCGGACACGTGGCTTTACGAAAAGAAAAAAAAAGTCGGGTTTAAGTACTTACTCGGATGTTGTGAGCGTATGGATAGTACCTTGCCTTGTGCTCGGTGCCTCAATCCCCTCAAGGGTGGTTAAATGAGTCCCCGTTTATTATCCCGGAAACCGGATTGTGGTATACCAATTAAAACGGGACCTCTGGCACGTCTGCACTATCAGGAAGGCGACTGGTTTCTGTCTTCATGGTGGCGTCTCGCCAACGATTTTAAAACTCACACACATATAGGGAACACGTCACCACAACAAAAAAAGTGTGAGTACGATCGCCTACAGTGGAGGTCTGTGCGCCAAATTAATTATTAAAAGGAAATTTCTGTCGAAGGAGTTTCCGGACCGTTACATGGTACTAGTTCGGCACTAAGCGTTACTACGGCGTTACTTACGTTACTTTGCAAACACACATTGATACTTGGAATAGTAAAACACCCAAAATTGCCCTTACATTGCACGCAGTGCTGAAGCGTTCTGCTAGAGACAACGCGCCAACTGGACTGAACTGATATGCGGGCAGAGCATCGCCGCTCACCAATGTACTTTTATCTCGATCTATTTACAATAAAAACGTCCGGCGATGGGATTTGAACTTGAGGTTCTCGCCTTGGAGAAGACAGCGGACAATTTCAGCGCGTGCGAAGGTTATTGTGCGTAAAGTATCGATCGGCAAAATACATCTATGTCAACTCTTCGATATTTCACTAGTTCAAAATACACGTAATATTACACATCAAAATACATATAATAATAACAAAATATATATATATATATAACATATTTCAATAACATCAATTTTGCAAATTCTTTGCCATAGAATCTGTGCAATAGATCTAATAAGATGGCCTATAAACGTATGAAAAGTAATAAACCATCGTAATTTGAAAGCATATTTTGGTAAGTAAAGATTTTCGATTTGTCTCACTTATTTATTTCTAACTTATTGAATTACTTATGACTTATTTTTTGGGCAAAGTTGGGCAACATTTTAGCATAAAATTTCTTCCAAATGGCTTCCAAATGGTACTCTCTGGAAGTGTTTTGAAAATTATGGTGGTACAGCAACTTGGAAAAAACTTGCTCAAGAAAACATAATACTTCTGGGAATGTACATCAAATCTAAAATGCTACTTAGACAGCTTACACCCTGACATTTTGAAGAAATCATACCAAGCCACTAGTAGTAGTAGTACAAGCAGTCAGGCTATCAGTAGTACTACAACTATAAATATTGAAGTAACTTAGCTTCTGAGAGTACATCAAATCTTAAAGTCATTTAAAAAGCATACACTCAAACATTTTGAAGAAATCATACCAAGCGACTAGTAGTTGTAGTACAAGCAGTCTGGCTATCAGTAGTACTACAATTATAAATATCAAAGTAGCTTAGCTTCTGGAAGTACATCACATCTTAAGTGCTACTTAAATAGCTTACACTCAGACATTTTGAAGAAATCATACCAAGCTACTGGTAGTTATAGTACAAGCAGTCAGGCTATCAGTAGAACTACAACTATAAATATTAAAGTAGCTTAGCTTCTGGGAGTACATCAAATCTTAAGTGCCACTTAAAAAGCTTCTACTCAGACATTTTAAAGAAATCATAACAAGCTACTAGTAGTTGTAGTACAAGTAGTCAGGCTATCAGTAGAACTACAACTATAAATATTAAAGTAGCTTAGCTTCTGGGAGTAAATCAAATCTTAAGTGCCCCTTAATAAGCTTCTACTCAGACATTTTAAAGAAATCATAACAAGCTACAAGTAGTTGTAGTACAAGCAGTCAGGCTATCAGTAGAACTACAACTATAAATATTAAAGTAGCTTAGCTTCTGGGAGTACATAAAATCTTAAGTGCCACTTAAAAAGCTTCTACTCAGACATTTTAAAGAAATCATAACAAGCTACTAGTAGTTGTAGTACAAGCAGTCAGGCTATCAGTAGTACTACAACTATAAATATTAGAGTAGCTTAGCTTCTGGGAGTACATACAATCTTAAGTGCCACGAAAAAAGCTTACACGCCAACATTTTGAAGACCAAGCTTCTAGTAATAGTTGTAGTAGTAGTACAAGCAGTCAGGCTATAAGTAGTACTACAGCTATAAATATTTAAGTAGCTTAGGTTCTGGGAGTACATTAAATCTTAAGTGCCACTTAAAAATCTTACAATCAGACATTTCGAAGATATCATACCAAGCTACTAGTAGTAGTAGTAGTACAAGGTACAATTAGTCAGGCTATATGTAATACTACAACTATAAATATTAAAGTAGCTTAGCTTCTGGGAGTACATTAAATCTTAAGTGCCACTTAAATAGCTTACACTCAGACATTTTAAAGAAACCATACTAAACTACTACTAGTAGTAGTAGTACAAGCAGTCAGGCTATCAGTAGTACTACAACCATAAATATTAAATGAAATAAAATAAAACGCTTGGTTGAGTTTCACTGACTTACTCTCTCTGACTTTTTGATTTGTATGAAATCAAATAAAACACTTGGTTGAGTTTCATTGATTTAAGTCAGTCGGTGAGTGTCAGTAACCAACTGACTTAAGTCAGTGAAACTCAACCTACTGTTTTATTTGATTTCATATAATTCAAAAATCTTTTGCTCGCACTGTAAAAAGTTGATTAACTCTATTGAAACAAAATGTACTATAGTCACTACATCACTATCACTATATAGTGTAGTTTAGTCAGTATAAAAGAGACTTACAACTTAATTATAAATATTAGATGTGCTAGTGATACTGCAGATAAAAATATAGACAAGTGGGCATCGCCTACTCAAATTTTAAACATTTTCAATCAAGTGCATAAGCCACAAAAAGCAAATAACCAATCATTTTCGAATACGAGATCATTGAAGGAAAGCAATCTTAAAACGACCACAAGTTTTCAGGCACACATTTATACTTGCAGTGTTTATTTTTGCATCATCATGCTTCATCATACGAGTTCAATGCACTTCAAGGAAATGTCAAACAAAAGAGTTTTCAATCAAAATTGACGGTTCTGAGTGATAATAATAATAATATAATCGGTTGGAGCTTGTGAAATATTAATACTTAAAGAGATATAACAAATTATTATTTTCCACAACGACATTTATTTCTCTAAAAGTACATTTCCACCACTACGTGGTCATCTTCAGTAGACATTTATACAAATATAGTAGACTTTTGATAGTTTAACAGATTTGAACAGGTGCAATTGAAACTATACCAGATTTGAAAAATTGTAATTGTTAATTTATCTGTACGAAAAATGTATTGAAATTAATGTTTTAGTTTCATAGTTTGAGTTCAAAATCAGACGGATATTAGCAGTCTCATTTGAAAATTTGACGAAGCTGCAAATTTAAAAACCAATTTAAAGACATAAATCAGAATATATGGAAAATTTTGAGAGGCAAAGTAGAAAATTTACAGATTTTGCAACATGCAGTTGAAAATTGGACAGATGTTCACTTCTGCAGCCAAGTATTTGATAGATTGGACAAGTTGCAGTATAAAAATTACGATACTGTGACAGTTTTAGATGAAATTTGGCCCGATTCGGGCAGTTACAATTGAAAATTTGACAAATTTGCACAGTTTCAATAAAAAAAGTACTAATTAGTGAGATTAGATTAGAGTGGTACTAATTACCAAACAAAATACCATATAGCATAACTTCGGCCAGGTGATTTTTTTATGATTATATATCTGCATCTTGGAAGTTAAAAGATAGGAAACCCATTTTACAACGTGCATTACATTACAATTTTACAAAGTACTTACATTATACGCGTGAGCAGTGTCAATCTATAACACCACTCTGTGAAATGGATTGCCTATCTCTGAACATCTACATATGTTCCGGATTGAGAAGCTCACTCGGTATAACACCCATTTTTTTAAATAAAAAAATGAGAGCGAAACAAGCAGTCTTTCTAGGGCTATCGACCTCTCGTGGGGTCTTTTCCTCTGAGGAACTGAATTTCATAATATCCTTAAAAGTTAATATGAATGTTTATGTTTTTTTTTGTTTTTTATATATACAGGGTGTTTCAGACCACCCATCTCAGACGTCTAATTTGACGTCTTATATGTTCAGAGAAAAAAAATTGCATAACATAAACTCACCTGAAGAATATAATACAGGTAGTTTAAATTTCCGGAAGTTGCCGGAAGTAGGCGTAACTGCACTTAACTTCAGAATTTTAAATAGGAACCTAGGTCATGTATGGAATCGTTGGATAAGTATTTCAAACAAAAACAACTTTTGTAAGAAAAGTTTTTATGTAAATTATATGCTTAACGAAATAAAATTAATGTTTCAGACAATCAGTCCTGCCATTTTATCGAAATTATGACCTCATAGAGGTCCAGGAAACAAAAATTGCATCACATAGGCCTACCTAAAGAATGTAATAGTGATAGTTTCGGTTTTTGGAAATAACCAAAAGTAGGCGTAACTGCTCTCAGCTTTCAAGTACCTATGTTTGTAAACACTAGACATTGTCTCCGATTACTGCCAAAGTGTCTGTTTTAGGCGTGCTTTCGCTTGTATAATTTACAATTGCGGTACAATACGTTGTTGCTGGGCAGTTAGACTCAATTGTACTGAAATGTTCGTTCCTACTTAACCACATATTTTTCTGACAATTCAGGCAGTAAACACGCCTAAAAATAGTCACTTTGAGACAAATCGGAGGAAAAGTATATTTACAAAAATTCTTAAAATCTGAGTGCAGTTACGCCTACTTCCGGTTATTTCCAAGGATCGAAACTATCACCATTTAATTCTGTAGGTATGCTTCTGTTATGCTATTTTTTCCCGAACCTCTATGACATCATACTTCCGAGAAAATGGCGAGCCTGGTTGTCAGAAACATTAATTTTTATTTCGTTAAACAAATCATTTATAAAATTTTTTTTTTTACAAAAGTTGATTATTTTTTAAATACCTATCGAACGATGCTATACATGATATAGGTTGCCATTTAAAAATCGGAAGTTGAGTGTAGTTACGCCTACTTCCGGTAACTTCCGGAAATCTAAACTACCTCTATTATATTCCTCTTGTGGGCTTATGTTGAGCTACTTTTCCGCCTGAACCTCTACGACGTCAAATTAACAAGAAAAAGGCCTGGGACTGGTAGTGTGAAAGACCCTGTATACCTACCAAAGAATCATTTGAAAATTTATTTCTTGTAATAAAAATTCTGTTTTAGTTTATTTTTATCTAAAAAATGTAATTTTCCTGGCAGTAGACAATCAGATACTAATGAATGGATAATTGTCGGGTGTGAGGTCGCTGTCGCGACTCCAGATAACATAATGAGCAGTTCAAGCACTGAACAATCAAACAGTATCAGTACTGATGTCGCTGACGTGATTTCAGTTGGAACAATATACGATTAGTAATTGATAAATGGAAAATCCTTAGGTTAGGATTAAGTTAGACTCCAATTGTGCAGACCCTGAATAATCAAAAATTATCAGGTCTGATTGCCTCAGCGACAACTTTTGATTTTTTCAGTGTCTGATTGCTCATTATTCCAACTTGGAATCTTCTCAGCAACATCAGAACTGATAAATTTTGATTTTTCAGTGTCTAATTGTCTTAAGACTCGTCAGTTCTCATGTCGCTGAAGCAATCAGACCTGATTATTTTCGATTGTGCAGTGTATGATTGCTCATTATTCCAACTGGAGTCCCTTAGCGATGTTAGAATTGATAAATTTTGAGTTTTCTGGCCTGATTGCCCACTATTATATCTCGACTTGGCAATTTTCGATTTATCAGTATCTGATTCAATTGGAGTCGCGTCAACGATATCAGACCTGATAATTTCCGACTTATCACTTGCAAATCGTTCGTTGTTTCAACTGAAATTGCTTCATAAATATAAATAAATATAGTGTAGGCCAGAGTTCCCCAAAGTGAGGGTCGCGAGCTGGCACCGGGTCGTAGAAAGATTTTGCCGGGTAATAAATCATCACTAAAAAAAATCAATATGATAAATGGTTAATCAACAAAACCAGAAATTCAAATGATGATCAACCAAGTTCGAGCAAAGCTAAACATCATGATTATGAAGATACTTTGTCTGAAGCCCCTAAAGGCAGCTATACAGCGCCAAAACGACAAGCGTAAAACTAATTGGACTCGCAAATATTGTGACGAATATTTACGGTTTGGGTTCATTGCCGGAAGCAGTCAAAATTATTTGCCTCTATGTGTTATTTTCAATTCGCAACTTTCAAATAAAAATATGAAATCGTCAAAGTTGAAATCGCATTTAGACACATTTCATTCCGAGTACGTACTCCGATAAGCCAATTAACTTTTTTTTTATAGAAAAAGGAATCGAGTTCTGTTAAAAAGAAAAAGAACAATGCACTCTTTCCTCACCAGTCAAATAAAAAGCTCACTTTGACAGCTTTTTAAATTTCCAAATTAATAGCTGAGACTGGGTATCCTCGTAGTGCTGGAGGAAAAATAATACTTCCAGGTTTAATAATTGTCGCAAATAATTTATGCGAAATAAAGGAAAAAAGTTTATTTTTAGCGATACTACTATCAAATAATGCAGTTAAATGGAGAATTGACGATATTGCGAAACATTTACAAGAAGAACTAGTTGCTAAAGTAAAAATAAAAACATGTTTTATTCTTGCAAGTAGATAAAAGCACAGATATCGAGGATAATGCAAATCTAATGTGTTTTATCAGATATATTGACGAAGACAAGATACAAGATTTTGTTTTGTTTTGTAAAAGGCTTCCGACAAGAAAGACCTCAGATCAGATTTTTAAACTACCAATGATTTTGTCACTGGTCACGGTATTGATAGGATTGATAGGATTGGTCACGGTGTGTTGGTCTAAGTAGCTACGGAGCAGGTGCAATGGCAGGTTGTCATAAAGGATTGTTTAAACAAATTCAAGAAATAGCCATTAATTGTGTATGTATGCACTGTTATATCCATAGACAAGCGTTGGCTTGCCTTTAAATTTAAACATAACTTTGGAAGAATGTATCATGTTTGTAAACTACATAATATCTCGTCCATTAAATAGCTTTTTTACCGAGTTATGCAAGGAAATGGGGAGTGATCATAAACACCTCATTTTGTATTGTAATTCACGATGGCTTCAAAAGCAAACGTTTTAAAACGTCTGCTGGAGCTAAAAGACGAAGCTTTGTTATTTCTGAATGGACACCCACCATCTAAAGAAGATGCTATTTTTCCATTTAAGGATAGATTATACGATTTTGAGTGGTTAATAAAAGTGGCTTATTAGTGCGATATATTTGCTATATTCAATGAATTGAATTTAATTTTGCATAGCTTTGGTTTAAATATTTTCAAAGTATCGGAATAAGTCGCTGCAATAATTAAAAAAAATGGCTCTGTGGAAACAACGACTTTCTGTCGACGTTCTGTACTATCACATTAAGCAGATTCTAAAAATGAAAGAATCCATTTAAAAAGGAAACTAAATTTTGTGGCCCGGAGTTATGGTAGACTCTGCACACTCGAAAATACTATTAAAAAGTAGCACATCACGTGTCCAATTACTTCCCATCAGATTTTTTCCTCAATTTGCATTAGTCTAGCAGCAATGCTCCGAGCGAGGATAGGTGGGCCACCCTGTACATATATAAATATAAAAAATGACTTTTCTTCTTCGTCTACTTCTTCTCCTTCTCCTTTTTCTCCTTCTCCATCTTCTTCTTCTTCCGATTATTATTCTTCTTCTTCTTCTTGTGCAGCTCCATTTCTAATATTTGGCGTCAACTTCACTAGATAATTGCCGTGATAATTGCGCGTGAAAAATCATCAGTAAAAAGAGAATTAAGCATTTGGCTGGTTGATACACGGAACCAGCATGACCAATATAAAGCGAACCTCATTCCGAAATAATTGACAAACTTCGCGGTGTGTTATTAATATGGTGGCTAATAATTCAGTTTTATTAATGCGTCATCATGTATGCACTATGCATAGACCAATCAAAGCGTATTCTTGTAAATTTATGAACCAATTACATTTCATTTTCGTGAATAAAAATCACGTTGGTAATGTATTATGCGAAACTATCGAGCGTTCAACAAAAATCGACGACGAAGTTGGCGTTGGCAATCTCAAGTCATGTCTGCACTAAGATGACTTGAGATTGCCAACGCCAATTGGCAATTTTGTTGAACGCACGATAGTATGTTTACGCTATGTTCTATTATTCTTTAGATTTATGACACCGATCTGAAAAAAAGTGTTTGATAATGTACCACTAATTAATTTTTGGTTGCGCTGTCAAAAGAAGTATCCAAATGTAAGCGAAAAATCGATACAATTTTTAATGCCTTTTGTCACCACTTAAATGTTACGTGTGAAGCTGCGTTCTCAGCCTTGGTGTACTTAAAAAAATAAGTATCGAAACAGATTGGATGTCGAACCTAATTTGAAAATAAAATTAACATCATTACCTCCTATTTTGAAATTGTTAAATTGTTATGCGTTGACAAACAACATCATCCTTCACACTAAGGACAAAATATGTGGAAACAAAATTTACTATAATTGTTAATTTTTTAATTACTTTTTATTATTTATTATTTAATATTTTTCTTATATAATTATTTTACAATTTTTGTGTATGAAATAAACAAACAAATAACTTCATTTTTATTTAAAAAAAAAAATGTTTTGTGAATAAATGGTATTTTTCCATAAAGTGGGTCGCGAAAAATTTTAGAACCTCGTACCGGGCCGCGGTCAAAAAAGTTTGGGAAACGCTGCTCAAGTTGATGCAATATCATTAGCATATCATCAGAAAGGCAACCTTTAGGCTAAGGTAGGCATCCCAAATTACAACCGGTTGTACATTGTCCGTTTTCGAATTTCTATTATCCAGGTATCGATATTATCGCACAAAAAAAATTCTACGAGCTTCAAATTCTTTCGTAGACCCTCCCAATTCCAATGAGTACACTTTCAGCCTCGTAGCCCCAGCGGTTCTAGAGATATCCGCCCTCAAAGTTGGGAAATTAAAAAAAATAGCAAAAAAGGGTTTTTACAATTAAACTTCTGAACGGACCCTCGGATCTGGATGCCGATGATCCCATTCGATTTAGGGGACGAAAACGATTCATAGGAGACCACACTCAATATATCTGCGATGACGTTATAATTTTGTAAATTTTCGAAAATGTCGCGTTTTTTGCCATCTCGATGAAATTCCATTTCGAGATCGCATCAACAGATTTGGACGAAATTTAGATGAATTATAGAGGACCCTAATCCAAGCACAATCAGCCGTAGTGGGCTCCCGTGGGCATTCGCGTTTGTCCAGGGAGGCTTTGAGAACAGCGAAATGTTAAAAAAAACTAGAGTTGTGAGAGTAGGACGATGGACGAGCGCTCAATATGTGCGCCCCATGTAGGGCTAGAAGTCAAGTACAGGCATTTACACATGTACGTATTTTCCTTGAAGAGATGGCAATGAACAATGTTTGTGTGATTTTTTACAAATTTTTATTTCATCGCGAATGCCATTAACTTTTAGCCAACGATTAGCATGTGCAGGGTCGCGCCGTCCGTAAGGGCTAGGTCGCGCGGCGCCCCACGGCGAAACGCTGCCAAGGGAGCCTTTTGTATCATATATAAAATATAAAAAAACTTGTTAGTTTGATGTAAAGTGCAGCGACTGCTTCCTGGAATGTCAAGTCGCTATGTCCTCGCCCCCCAATAATTTTACTTCAAAAAATATATTTTATTTCGATTATCTTTTATGTGTTTATTGTAATGTATTAAATAAATTATAACTTCCGCGTAAAAATAAGCTGATTAAACATAACACGTACACTATATTACATTCCTTTCAAAATCTAGATTTAGACCTAACATTAATCCTGTAATTTTTAAATACAGAAGCATTTTTTTTAAGCTGCATACTGATACAAGAATATGCAAATGAGTATGTATATAAGCGGTACACGCATTAATTCTTGAACGAGCTAAATTCATTTAACGCCAGACGATTTTATTCCTGTTAAATCTTGCAAGTCGCAAATTTTCCGCCTGTGCAAACTTGCATGCTTACTGCGTCATATAAATACAGACGCACACGTTCAACCTCCATTCATCCATTATCGTTTGTTGAAAATAGAATCAAATTAGAAGAAATTAATACAAATTTAAGACTGCATGCAGCAACAAGAACTTTCCAGACGATCCAAAAGATAATACTAAACAACAAGAAGATATCAAGAAAAACAAAACTAACAATATACAAAGTATACTAATACCGACACTAATATATGGATGGGAAACGTGGACGCTAAACAGGAGACAAAAAAAGTAAGATACAGACACTAGAAATGAAGTATCTTAGGAAAGTATACGGAGTAACCAGAAAAGACATAACCAGAAACGTAGACATAAGAAGAGAACCAGAAATAACAGAACTAAACAAAATAATTGAAGACAGACAGCTGCAATGGTTGGGACACCTACACAGAAGAAGAGACACCAATCAAACAAAAATCATATGGCAAACAAAAACAACCGGAAAAAGAAGTGGGACAAATTGTCGAAAATATCATGGAAATAAGAGCAATATTTAACGCCCAAATGAAGAAAAGCACAGGAAACAAGAAGATCTGGAACCTACTAGTGAAAGAAAATACAAGAAATTGAAAAACTACAATATTCTACACCCGAAACGGTAGAAGAATTATGATTATAATAATAATAACAATATAAATTATATTATATGTGATATTTAATATTTATGTGATATTTTTAAAAGTGTCTGCGATTTGGTGGAAATAGAGCTACAGACGACAGAAAACCGAACAATAGAAATAAGATAAACTAATTTTATATACCTATTGATTTTATTTAATAAATACTTTTATTCAATTTTTTAAACTGACTTTATTATATCCATAACAATTTTTTTCAAAACTTTTTTCAAACTAATTAAAAACTTATTAAAGTGAGTAGGAAATGCTTGGTATTTTTTAGAATAATTTTAATTCATTTCAATTTATTATGAATTTTATTTATTCAGATTTTTTGAATATTTAACATTTGTTTCAGAAGATGTCTGAAGAGAAAAAGAAAAAACTTTCTGGGCATCAAAATCTTCTTAAAAAAAGAAAACGCTAAGAAGATTTGGAAAAAAATTATGGAATAATTACGCATTTTTTGGAATAAAAAATCGAGATTTGCAGTATACAGCTGTGGCTGTGCCCACCGTAATTGCCAGTATACAGACGGAGAATCCAGTTCCGTTAACAAGCAGAGATGAAATTTTTGAAAACCTCAATTTTCCCGTTGATACTACTGATCCAACTGTACAAATTGAACTTAGCAAAGATGAGTACAGATCATCCATTATAGATATGAATTTTCAAAGTGCCATTGGGCCAATTAATATAATTTTTCATCGAGTTCTCATAAACTCAACACACATGTTGACATCAATGACATAGGTACATTACTAGTTTTACTAGAAGTGCTACAGTGTACTAGAAGTACACTGTCAAAATGATTATACAATGTGACATTTTGGCCGACTCAGAATTTGAAAATTCATATCTATAATAAATCTGTATACTTATATAGGTACCTATTCCTGACAATCCAGGCTTATTGTCAAATGCATTTTCTTCTTGTCAAATTCAATGTTTAGTAGAAAACGGACCTAGTCTTCACCAAAACGAACTAAATGATTATCCTAGAGACAAATCTGGTAGAAAATTTTCTTCCATGTATTTTATACGTATTTTTACATAATTCAGAAAAAATAAACAAGATTGTTTTCTATACTCAAAATTTAAAAAAACTCGGTATTTTGTTTCCGTTGCAAAAATTTAACATTCCAAATTCATTAAAAATGATGAAAATAAGTGATGAAAATGGTTTTAGTAATTGGAAAAAAAAATGGAAAATTGGAAAAAATGGGTCCGATTTACTTAGTCGATTGAAATCTAATACAACCATTCATTTTGCTACTCAAATAGTATTGAACTTGGAAACTAAATATTGGAACGCCATTGTTGAAAGGATTTTTTACACTATCCAGTTTCTGTCGCAACAAAACTTAGCATTTCGCGGTACTGATAATAAACTATTTAAAAAAAAGGGAAACTTTCTAAAATGCATAGAAGTTATAGCTAAATTTGATCCCATAATGGCTTACCCATATGCTAATCCCAGCATACTAAATGAATGCAAATGCACAACATTAGAATGCCTCATTATCTCAGAGGCAAAATCCAAAATGAAATAATGAATTTGATAGGTAATGATCTTAAACGTCATATTTTAAATAATGTTACATAGTCAAAATATGTTTCTATTATACTAGATTGCACCCCAGATAGTAGTCACTAAGAGCAAATCTGAGTTTGTATTCGATTCGTAAATCTAAATACAAATCAAACGGAAGATGTTACACAGTCAAAATATGTTTCTATTATACTAGATTGCACCCCCGATAGTAGTCACCAAGAGCAAATCTCAGTTGGCATTCGATTCTTAAATCTAAATACAAATCAAACGGACGAGTGCAAGATTTGTTTTAACTTTCTTTCCAATAACGGATACAACAGGGGAAGGGTTAACACGTTTTTAGTTAACAAGACTAGAACAAAATGGTTTAAGTATTAATGATTTACGCAGACAAGGACAAGGAAAGCATAATGGTTTGTAAAAAAAGATTCTTGATATAAATTCAAGAGCATTTTTTGTCCCTTGTTGTAATCACAGTTTAAATCTAGTTGTAAACGATGCTGCAAAATCCAATACTTTCTGTGTAATTTTTTTTTCAACAATTGAGGACATTTATAATTTTTTCTCTGCCTCAATCAATCGATGATCAGTTCTAAAAAAGTACATATCGAATTTAACATTGAAACCTCTATCAGATACTAGGTGGTCTAGCAGGATTGACGCTATAACACCTTTAAGGTATCAACTGGGAGAAATATATGATGCTCTGTTTGAAATAGTTAGCGGATGCAAAATTTATTCGATAATAATGCAAAAAACTTAGCCACTGCTTTAGGGAATAAAATAAAACAATTTTGGTTTATTTGCACATTGCTTATGTGGTACATACAATGTTTTAAGTAAAGTAAATATTACAAGCAAAATGTTACAGTGCAAAAATTACAATATTTCAGATGCTTGCGCGAGTTTGAAAATACTAAATGATTTAAAAAAAAAAGTATTGGTCGAATAGAGGGTTCTCTGATTTACTAGTCGATACTAAGGAAGTCGCTTCTCTATTATATATTGAAGCAAAGTTCGAAAATAGTGTTTTTTTAAGAGCAAGAAAAATTAAAAAGCAGTTCAGTTACGAACATGACGACGAAACAATTGCGAGCGAAGAACTAAAATTTAAAGTTAACTGCGTCAATAGTGTATTAGATGTGACCATACAATCCGTACAAGAAAGGTTTCAATTATTATTAACTTATTTAAATAATTTTAATTTTTGTACGACATTTCAAAATTTTCTCATTACTTAGAAAGTGAGCGGTTGAAATTAAGCACCGAATTAAAAACATATTTTAACAGACAAAGAAAAAAAATGAACGCGATATAAATGGTCTTGAATTATTGCAAGAATTACAGTTTTTACAAAATTGGGCCTAGAGATTACGGCTTCCCCAAACGAGACATTAAATTATGTTAGTAAAAACAAGACAGACGACGAAAAATAAATGGTAGTCGGAAGAGATAAAACAAACAGTAAAGGCAAAAAAATATAAATGGAAAACCTACATAAGAACAGGAAAAGAGGAAGATTATAGGAGATATAAAACAGCAAGCAAAGAAACGAAACGCTAAATCAAGGTAGCAAAGCAACAAACATGGGAAGAGTTCGGAAAGAAAATAAATGAAACGTTCACAGAAATGTTCTACAGCACAATAAAACAAATGAGGAACACAAAAACCCCGAAACAAATTAACATAAAAGATACAAATGGAATTACAATAACAGAACAAAAGAAGATTATGGAAAGGTGGAAAGAATACTTTAGTGAAATGACAGGAACAAAGCACAAAGGGAAAGAAAAAAAAACATACAACAGAACCAATGGGGAAATCAGAAGGATATCAATGGAGGAAATGGAGATAGCAATCAAAAAAGCAAAACTAGGAAAGGCTCCAGGCACAGACGATATCCAGCGGAAATGATGAAATACATGGGAAATAAAGGGAAAGAGAAATTCCTGGATATTCTTAATGAAATAATAAAGGAAAAAATAATACCGGACGAATGGAACAAGGGAATCATACTACTCATCCACAAAAAGGGAGAAACAAAAATATGCGACAACTACAGAGGAATTATACTCACAAGCATACCAGGGAAAATATTTACAAGAATATTAGAGACAAGACTGAAAGAAAAACTGGACCCACTATAGGGAGAAGAACAACACGGGTTCAGGAGAAATAGAAGTACACAGGACCTGATACACATAATGAGACAACTAACAGACAAGACGATCAAAAGAGGAAAAGAACTACACATATGCTTCATACACCTGAAAAAAGCATTTGATAGAGTAATAAGAGAGGACATATGGAATATGTTAGAAAAAAGAGAGGTAGAAAGAGACATGATAAACATAATAAAAGAGCTGTACAATAACAACAGAAATAAGGTGAGAATAGGAACAAACGAATCAGAGGAGTTCAAGACCGAAATTGGACTAAAACAAGGTTGCATTTTAAGCCCTTTACTCTTTGCATCACTCATAGATGAAGCAATAAGGATTATAGGATATAGGAAACTGGAAATGATAAAAATACAAATACTTATGTTCGCAGACGATATCATAATAATAGCAGACTCAGAAGAAAAACTCCAACGTAACCTTAATATGTACGAAGAAGAACTAAAAAACATAAATATCGAAATAAACATCAGCAAAACTAAAACAATGGCAATGGCGTCAAAAGAAAACAAACATAAAATAGAGCTAGAAGAAAAAGAACTAGAACAAGTGAATCAATTCAACTACCTAGGAACAATAATAGAAGAAAAGGGAAAGATTGACCAAGAAGTAGAAGAAAGAATAGGAAAAGCAGGAAGGATCTACAACACAATAAAAAACACGTTTCTAGAGAAAAAAGAAATTACTGAAGAAATAAAAAGTGAGGTATACAAAAACATAGTAAGGCCCTCTCTAATATATGGAAGTGAATCGTGGACAATTACGGAAAGAAACAAAAGCAAGATCAACGCAATGGAAATGAGATTCCTAAGGAAGATAGAGGGAATTACAAAAAAAAGTTAGAGTGACAAACACAGAAGTAAGAAAACGGCTCAATATAAAGCAAATAACAACAATAATACAGAAAAGACAGCTAGGTTGGCTAGGACATATATACAGGCTAGAAGAGAATAGAATACAAAAAAGAATACATGAAGTAAAAATACAAGGCAAAAATAAAGTATGAAGACGGAGAAAGGGATGGAATGAACAAACGCACCAAGCAGCGGAAAGAAGAGGAATAGAATGGAATGAAATAAGAAAATTGGCACAAGACAGGGACCACTGGAAAAGAAGAGTGAAGGAATTTATTAGCGAAGACATGTGATTGTAAAATGTATTATAAATGTAATTGAGCATAAGCCATTTACCCCAAAAGGGTAAAAGGACGAAGGATAAATAAATAGTAGAAACAATTTAAATCAAGCATTTCCAAACACTACAGTAGCACTGCGTATGTTGTTAAGTATTCCTGTTCCTGTAGCTACTGCGGAACGATTTTTCTGAAAACTGAAACTTATTAAAAACTATCTAAGATTATCAATGTCTCAAGAACGCATTAAAAATTTAGCTATCATTTCTATTGAATCAGATTTATTAATTACTATAGATATGCAAGAGTGATAAGGCAATTTGCTGCGCGCAAAGTTACTCTTACTTTTTTTTTTTTTTAGTTTGATATCTGCGTATCATAAATTTTATTATATTATATTATATTTTAATGTATTATTTCATTGTACCTACATTTTTTTGTAATTATTATTGCACTTTAAAATATGTACAGTCATGTTCACATAAATCTAGTACAAACAATTTGACATTGCTATGTAAAATTGCTATTGTAACCTAATTTCTTGTACTAGATTTATGTGAGCATGACTGTACCTACTCAATAAAAAATATTTCTTAAAATGTCCAGTGTTTATTTCTTGGTAATAAAATCCGCGTAAACATTACTCTATATTTACAAATTGCAAAATTTTGAAAAGTAACAATATGTACTTTTGAATTGTAAATCACGGGGTGGAGGGCATAAGAGTGACTTGCCCCAGGGCGCCAGAAAGGCTTAGAGCGGCCCTGCGCGTGTGTACTCACTGATTAACATTGTTGTGATATTAATCATTTTGTGAATTATAAGTAATCGTTTGGTTTTATTGTGTACATCCATTTAAGGAAGTGAATATTTATTGCCAAAAATGCAACTAAAATTTTCGCAGATATGATCGTTTTCAAAGTCATATTTAATTTATATTACTATAAAATCATGATTTTACAGGAGGACATTCTGTATAAATCTAATATCATCGCACAGTTTGTTTCAATTTGTTTTATGGGCGTACCAAATATTTTTGCACGTAGCTACCTAGACGACTGTAAATTTCCTAGTGCGGAATGCGACTTGGAATGCCCTGTTGGAAAGTTGGGCACTTTACAATAGCGAAGTCGCAAGGTTTGTGTTCAATATATTTCAATCGGAACGTGAGCTTGGGAACCTAAACATGCCTTGGCGGCGAGCACAAGAATTCGACCTTGCTCTTGCTTCTCTTCCTCATATATGTTTGTGGGTCACGCACGCTTCAGTGGGTCACATACTTACTCAATTCAGTTTCTAAACTGGTTTTAATTTCATTTGGGCACCCCGCTGGAGTTGACAGTACACCACAGCGAAACATTAATAACTCATTCAAAAGGTATTTTCGTAAGCGTAATTCTTACCTGGGGATGAAACATGGATTTGATTTTGCTTGGTCCACTTTAAATTTGCAAATTTAAAATCCGATTATAAGACCTCTGGGGGTAAAGGTAAATGTCGATATATAAATTTTGGGGGCAAGAGAAAAAAACCTCCCATTGTAATGAAGCGTCGAGCACAGTTAGCATTGTTTTAAATTCGTGACGATTCGTAATTTTCGGTGTCGATTTTCTTTATGGAGATGTAGAACGGGGCACAGTTCTTCAACGGCGCTAATTTCACCGCAAATATTCAACAATGGACTCAAACGGGCGACAATAATGAAGGAGTCGCTCCCCGAAAACGCAAGAACACAATGCGCTCGTCATATATAATAATTGGGGATAGCGGTAAGCTAACACCAGGAGGAGTGAAATCTCTAGGATCTCACATTTGCATAAGGAAGAATCACATTTTCATGAGGAAATACGAAGAAAGAAGTTGATATAGGTTTGTTTGAATTGGAGAAAAGGCGGAAGCAAGGTGGACGATGCGTCGAAAGCAACGCAAATTTTCGGTACGTTTCACAGCAGACGGACCGCATAATCGAAATCTTGCCAACTACAATTACACGCACGAATGTGGAGATCGCATGGGACGATTAGTATAACAGTGTGGTGAGAAGTGTTCCTCTTCGTACGAGGCGATTAGCATATGAGGTCAAAAAACGGCCTTCATTTCGACGAAGACTATCGGTCTCACTGGGTCCCTGCAACAGAAAACAAGTTTCAGTATTTGTTAATTACACAAACTCACAGTGGGACATTGTGAATACATATTAGATTATTGGACATATTGGACACATTTCACAACTTTTAGAATTGATATTTTAACATATTTTTGGTGGTTTAATAAATAACATTAAAATTATACACGATTATTAAGTAGGTTAGGGACGATTAGAAAATGCAAAAATTATAATATACCGCATCTAGATTTTCAAGAAATTTACTCAGATGAGTAATATGTAGACATTTTGTTTTTTTTTTGTTTGACATATTTTCTTTTAAAAATATTATAACACAATGGAGTATTAACGTGTTTTCTTTAAATAATTAAATTATGTTATTAACCAGTTTTTGGTGAGCCTCCAAATATATTTGCGCCTTGGGCCTGGAAAGAGGTAAGTACGCCAATAATTGAACACGGCGAACATCGTCCCTCTCCTCACACACACGCACACACAAAGTAGATTCGTACACGAGGAACTTTCAAATGTTATTCATTCACTTGGAAATATGAATGAAAAGTTGCGTTCTATGAAAACTCACCGGAAATGAGGCACCGGATAACATCGCAGTTCGCATGTTCTCAAACATGAGAAAATCAATTGTGAAGCAGGAAGAACATTATAAAATGCATTAATCGTTGAGGCACGGTTACAATAGTTATTAACCCAGATATTACAGAATTAATTTTTTTAATTTTTTTTATATTGTGTCTTAATTATGATACAAGTGCATAAGAGAGCCTTTCACGCACGCTCGCCGGGTTTAAGTGCATACGCGAAGATGAATGCTTTTAAGGGTGTAGTGCTTGAAAGACCCTAATGCGCGTGTAATATACGTTATTTTGTATTATACCTGCACCCCAATGTAGAAATAAAGAGAAAATAAGAAACTTCACATTCATTTTACACAGGTACGCGTGGATGTTATTTTTAATCGTTAACATGGAGAGGGTTGACATTTATTGCATTAATGTCATCTGCCATAGACGTCAACGTCAACAACAAAATTCTGAAGGTTGAAACTGCTAGTTTCCAAATAACCAATAATATGGAGTATGAAGTTTTTGGTTTTCAGATTTGCAGCAATGTGAAGCTGCAACATTAAATTTAAAATAAGAACACTTAACTTTGTTAACATCACAGAATGTATTGAATAGTTACCACAGTTTTGATCAAGTACTGATTATTATCAAACTGTACACTTAATTTAAAATAAGAACACTTAACTTTGTTAACATCACAGAATTTATTGAATAGTTACTACAGTTTTGATCAAGTACTGAATATTATCAAACTGTACATTTAATTTAAAATATGAACACTTAACTTTGTTAACATCACAGAATTTATTGAATAGTAACTACAGTTTTGATCAAGTACTAATTATCATCAAACTGTACATTTAATTACAAATAAGAATACTTTACTTTGTTAGCACCACAGTATTTATTGAATAGTTACTACAGTTTTGATCAAGTACTGATTATTATCAAACTGTACATTTAATTTAAAATAAGAACACTTAACTTTGTTAACATCACACAATTTATTGAATAGTTACTACAGTTCTGATCAAGTACTGATTATTATCGAAGTAACGTGATATTAACAAAGTTAAGTGTTCTTATTATAAATTTAACCATGTATCACGAAGTTAACGCCTCTAGCATCAATCAATTCATACATTTAATATTTATTGCAATAAAAATTAGTACTGCCTGACGTTTATTGTCGCTCAAAGATACTCAATAAATGTAAAACATGATTATTCAACATTATACAGGGTCCTGCAACAGTGTGTCGGGCTTTCCTAGCGCCTTTCCCGTGAGAGATAGAAAAAAATGTATCTTACAAAAAGTTATTGGTTTAAAAATCTTTAAGCCGTAAAATTATTTTAAAATATACTGGGTGTCCCAATTTTGCGGAATAACAAAAACATGTTTTTTAAATGGAACACCCTGTATTTATTCAAGTTTTCTGATGACATTTTGCAACCTCTACAATGTTGTCTATTTAGTTTTAGATAATGTGACAGTATTACCAATTTACAATTTGTTTCTCCAAATATCATGCATAAGCAAGCTCAACTTTAAAAAATCGTAGCGACCTCATTTTTTGAAGGTAAGAATAAGTTTTAGCAGTAATCTCAGTGTGGTTAATAAGCAACGTTTTTGTAATGAGAAATTTGAATTTAGTAATACAGGGCGTCCAGAAAAAAGTGCCAAACTTTGCAAATTTCAAAGTGGTATAACAATTTTATGGCATAAAGAATTTTAAACCAATAACTTTTTGTACGAAACAATTTTTTTCTATCTTTCACGGGAAACTAGGAAAGCCCGACGCACTGTTGCAGGACCCTGTATATAGATAAGTTTTGTTAAATCGTCTTTTTTTGATCCCAGTAATCTGTGGTTAAGCGAGTCCACGTAATTTAGAGACACTCTGTATGTAAAAAAATATGATTCAACATTATAATGATCATATTTCGTAATGTTTATTTTTTTAAATTGTTTAAATATTTTGAAAACAAAAATTATTCATTTTAAGTTGGTCACAAACATTGGAATATTAATTCATCTCAAATAATACGAAAACAACTATTCTGGTAAATTCATTAGCAGAAATTTTATTATTTTCTAGCCAAAATGCGAGATTCTAATTTTATTGAAAACTGGAAGAGTTTAGATATAATATAAATCGGCTTAAACGACTCATTTTGCAACTGCAATTTAATGGAATTTCATACACGATTAACTTGTGCCCTGGCGATAGCACAGGTAAAAAACAAGGCATCTTAATACCCCATATAAAGCCAGCTGCACGTTTCTGTGGTAGAAATTATGTTTGCAAGCACTGCATTTAATTGTGCAAAAAATTGCCAATGCTCATTACATATATTCACCACAGTTATATTCAGCTTCAATCTTGAATATTTACAAGAACCGTGAATGCCACATGAAACATATCTTCGCGTCGTATTAATGCGTAGTTGAATGAACGTTTTTGCACGGATTTTGTGAATTTAAATGGAACTATTAAAACAAACAAAAAGTGGAGAGAAAATGATTAAAACTGTAAGTACAACCTTTAAAATCTTTTTGTTTAATTTTACTGGGGTAAACCGGGAGTTGAATGTGTGAGTTTAAAAAGGGACAGATTCCTCCAGAGGAAGATTTTGGAAAACGTTTTCTTGGGCAAACAGGGCGTATTACAAGAAAAGTTACAATTGATAATTTGTAGCAATAGTTGATACACACTTACTGGTAAAATATACATGTTTAATATAACTGACAATTAAGATATAAATAAAAATAAGTGATGAAGTTTATTTTTAATATGTTTGGAGTATGTTTCTTTTTAAAGTCATTCATTCAATATGTTTATAATCTGCACTAAGGCTCTTTCACTTACCTCATAAACTGTTCAATATTTCCCTTGTCTACCGTTGTAATATGTAGACTCCACTCACTTCAGATTCATGATAATGATTATTGAAACATAAAACTCTTATTGTTACTTTTTCTGGAAAATCTAGCGATGTCTATTTTACAACTATTTTACAACTATTTTACAATAGTCCCAAAGTCTACTTAATAATCATGTCAAATTTGAATGTCACTAAACTGCCAAAACTTAAAAAAAAAAAATCTTAAAGTTGTGAAATGTATATGTTACAATATTGCTAGTAAAATTTCAGATTAAAATTCCTGAAAAACTACAGGTAGGATATATTCTGATTTTTTTAAATTTTGAATCAGAATTAACATTACTTCATAATATTGTCAACATTTTTATTTTATAAGCCATTGTATTGAAAAAAAATATATATATATTCTTCTGACTTCAGATAAAATTTCCAATAAATCTAAAGATGGGGTATTACATTTCAATAAATACTAATCTTCATTTTGAGGCCCCATTTTCTGAGGCTCACGACAATTGTGCCTATTTGTACAGCTCTGCGTAACCTTATTCTGTAGAATCCCATGGTGTGGCAAACTCCAGAGAATACATGTATTCTTTCGCGAGTTAATTCAGAGTTAACTCAGATTTACGAGGCATTCATTAAATAAGCCAAGACAATAAATCTATAATTGAATCCATTATTGTATCGCCTGGTATTAATTAAATTGTTGGAGATTTTCGAGGCTCGTCACTGTAGAAAATATAATTTAAATATGTAAACGGGAAATCTTACATACGTGCATAATGAGCGTGTGTGTGTTTATATGTATGGAGCGATGGATGTCGTGGTGATTTCCTTGATGTGACGTCAGTGCTGGTATAAGAAGAGTATGACGAGAAGTGCGACCTGTTAGTCGAATCCGCTCCGGAGCGGTCAGCATCGGTCAATAGCTTTTGAATATTTTTTGTTCACAGAGATTGAGTGACCAGTGTTTAAATAATTGTTCGTAGAGTAGTATTGATTAAGTTACCTGTGTTTAAGCAACTTACCCCATAGAGAAACAGGGTAAGTACTGGATATTAATTTCGATCCAATTTGGGTAAAACTCGATAAAATCGTTGAAAACCTAGTAAGAATAATGCAGGTGTAGCTAATAACAAAAATATTTACAAAATGTAATTATAAAAATATATTCGAAATAGTTTATATCGCAATCATAAAGTTTGGGCATTAATCGATAAAGAGATACCTAAATATTAAAAAATGGATAATAATATTGTATACCTAATAACAAATATACAAAGAAATGCCTAAATATTGAAAAATGATTAATAATATTGTATACCTAATAACAAAAATATAAATATATATCCAAATATTGAAAAATTAAAAAGAATGCAATGTAGGTATACCTAATAACAAAAAAAAGTAGTTATAAAAATATTATCGGGAAGAGTTTACTTCGGAATCATAAAGTTTAGGCAAAAATCGACAAAGGGATACCTAAATATTGAAAACTGAGTAAAATAATGTATACCTAATAACAAAAATAGGAAAAATAGGAAAAAATACCTAAATATTGAAAAATTAATAAGAATAATGTAGGTATTACATACGTATGGTATCCGTATTAGGTATACCTAATAATAAAAAATATATCAAATGCAGTCATTCAAATATTATCGCGAGGTGTATATTTCGAAATCATAAAACGTGGGCAAAAATCGATAAAGAGATACCTATATATTGAAAAATTAATAAGAATTATGTTGGTATACCTAATAACAAAAAATATATCAAATGTAGTCATTCAAATATTATCGCGAAGTGTATATTTCGAAATCATAAAACGTGGGCAAATATCCATAAAGAGATACCTAAATATTGAAAAATGAATTATCGAAAAGAGTTGAGTATTTCAATTTTAATAAAGTTTAAACTAGAATACCATTGTCGTGCTAATCGTCTGCGGGGCCAATAATAATTAACATTTCTTCGCAAATCATGAAGATGAGGATATTGGGGAATTTAATGTCCATTTTAGGTACGATTTTTATAGTTCTCAAAATTTCAGAATGTACAAACACTTGAATTAAAATGCTTTAGTCGGCGCCAACATTAACATTTTTTCGTAGACCTTGAGGAGGAATACTTCGAGGAATTTAGTGTACTTTTGGTGCGATTTTTTTAGCAGTTTTCAAAATTTCAGATTATTTCAGCAA
This sequence comes from Othius punctulatus, assembly GCA_951805005.1. Lineage (NCBI taxonomy): Eukaryota > Metazoa > Arthropoda > Insecta > Coleoptera > Staphylinidae > Othius > Othius punctulatus. Next base: position 43,039,209 of record OX638144.1, read on the forward strand.
CAGTTGAATTAAAATGCTTTAGTCGTTTAGCCATTGCGCGCACGAATCTGACAGGGAATAACAAATTTGCATTGCACAAACTCGCGAATTTAAAATTTAGAGCGGGATGTGCTTGAAACATCATTCGTTGCAAATAAGCATTAAAAGTAAGTAAACTAATAACTTCTTACATTTTCATAAATATTTATTGTAAATGAAAGTCTTATCTCGTGATCGGATACTAGCTTGTACAATTTATCACTGAAAATCGTATGGGATTTTCTAGGATTGAAAAATACTGCAATTTAATTGGTAAAAAATGTACGAGTTGAATAGTCACACACAATACCACATGTGATAGTAATTCACTCGATACATGCTACCATTTATGACGATTTATGATTTATGATATTATACCATACGATTTATGATACAAGTTCGTAAAGTAGTGCTTTTTTGTATGAACGTGAATTTTGAAAAACTCCAGTGCAAAAAGGCACTTTACTAAATCAAAAACGTATCATACAAAGTTTTTTCTACGAAAGCTATTATAAAAAACGGCTCAAATTTGATACAAATTACGATCTTTCTTTAAATTGGTGAGTGAATTAACTGTGTGTAAAACTTATTTTACGCACAGTTGATGTTTTTGCGCACAGGTGTTTTTTTTTCGCACTTGTACTAAAAGGTCATTTACGCACTAACAGTGCGTAAAAACTTAATTTACGCACAATCGCAGAAAAATTATGTTTTTAGATGAAAATTTGTTACTTAGCGATTTTTATGAGAGCAACTGGCTGAAAGAATCACGAGCCGATTTCTAAACTCAGTTGCTCGAATACAAATCAGTGATGAGCAACAAACTTAAATGTACTAAAAACTAAATTTATTCTTGAGTTAATTGCCATCACGTATGATATTTGGAAAGCCTTTTTCACGATTTTAAAGATAACATCTTTATTTATCTAAATTGGTTTTTTTTATCAAGGCTATTTCAATTTGTTCATTGGTAAATAGTTAATTTCAGTTCGTTAAGTTTGAATCGTTGAGTCCGATTAATTCATATAATAATTTTATGGTTGATATAACAATTGATATGATTGACTAAAACATATCACAAGCCTCACTGTCATTGGCTACATGTAGCAGTAGTGGAATAGTCACTGAATAACGGTTGGGATTGACTAATATTTAAAAAATGCTGCTGCAATTAGTTAAATATCTTCGAGTTAAGAATATTTTTCAGGAACCTGGCGAATGAATATACAAACAACCCAGAAAGTGATTTTTTTAATTGTGGGGGATTTCGTAAGTGAATCGTTCGTTGCTTCGAATTCCGCACTGTAATCGGGAACTTGGCATTGGAAGTCATAGCACAATGCAGAGAAGAACGATTTAGGACGCGGTGTTAATAATTAGCATGGTGGACACGCGATGGATGACCCGGAATGTGCGAGCATTTGCGAAAGCAAACGGGGGCGAACGAATTGCCCTCCGTAGGTTACACGCCGAGGATTTTCTCATATGGCGACCCAGAAACATTCTTTTTCCAAACAGTAGAGACAAATTGGAAAAAAATTAATGCCAGTGCACGTACATCCCACAGGTGGGCGTACGTACACGCATTGTTGGCATAAAAAAGGCGGACTTATAATCATTTCCCGAGCGATAGAAGCTGCTTATGCGATCATAATTGTGAAGCAAATTACAGAATCATTACAGAAGATTTTTATATTCCGTTTAGTAGTATTTGGAATAAAATTTTAATGGCTATCGACCTACGGCCTTCTCTCCTAATATCTTCCGTTCATTACTCTGTTGGAAAATAAGAGTTTTAAGAATTTTTACAATTATCGGAGAAAAAGTATAGTATTTACAAAAATACTTGAAAGCTGTATGAAATGAACAAATCGACGATAATTTATAAGTGTTGAGACATTTTGCTACTACAAATTGAAATTGATGAAGATATCCTTGAAGATCCTGAATCTTGATCTATCTCCTGAAGATAGGTATAATAATAATAATTTCTTTAATGTAGTTCTTATAACTTACAACAAATATTACAGAGTTACATAATTGTACATACTTAATAACATTTTCTATTAAGATTTTCAATATTTTATTTACAAAAATTGAAATTTGAAATTTGCCATTTGAATTTGGTGGATAAAATATGGAGAAAAGACATATTCGTTACATTAAAACCATTCAAACTATTAGAAAATTTTCATTACCTAGTAAACGGGTTTTAGGCCCGTATCTATTTTTCGTACTTGAGAATGAGTTCGTATATTTAATACTCAAGCCGTATATTTGCGTATATTTGGCTGCGTTTGGTGCATAACATTTATAGAGAATACGTAACCAAATATACGACTTGAGTCGAACTCATGCTCAAGTACGGACTATAGATACGGGCCTTATTAGTGTTACCTGCTTCGATTTTCTGTCGACCTTGAAAAAGGTATAACTTCACCAAAATAATGTATCTCGCGATTCTGTAAACAAACATGCATATATATTATTGTCGTGCATAAGAAAAATCGTGAAATTTGTGAAAGTAAAAATCTATTTCACCAATTATGTTGGCAGATGAGGAGCTAGATGAGGGCCAGACCTAGTCTTACCTACATATAACTATACATGATATTAATATATCTGCACCTATACTCCTAAAACTATACTGTACTTATAATACTTAATTAATAGTTTTATAAACTCAAAGTTAAAATAAACTTAGGATTTATAAACTTACTCAAATTGCAGAAAATATATTCTAATTGCGGAAAATTTATTAAAAATTGCAAATTTTGCAAGTACATAGGTAGAAAATCTATGACGTGAACAACATGATTCTGGAAAATTGTCCAATTTAAAAAAAGTTTTATAAACTTGAAGTTAAAATAAACTTAGGTTTTATAAACTTATTCAAATTGCAGAAAGTTTATGCTAATTTCGGAAAATTTATTAAAATTTACAAATTTTGCAATTAGGTAGAAAATCTATGACGTGAACAACATGTTTCTAATAAATTGTCCAATTAAAAAAAAAAACTATTTACAAAGAATTATATAAAGAAATTATGTAAGTAGTACAAGAAAATGTAATTTGTTAATTTTCTGATTCACGTAAAGCTGTTAATAAAAGTATAATTAAAACGCAGAAAACGTTGCAAAACATACTTGAAGTTTCAGGAAGGTTTCTAAATTTTCTTAAAACTTGCCAGTAAAGACTGAAAATTGCTAAAATCATTTCCAAAATTCATTTTCCAAAATGCAATCAAAGTATCCAAAGTATTAAAAAATGAATTAACTTAACGAAAGTCCTGGAAAACTGAAAAAACCAAAAAGTGAAAAAAATGTTGACAATTGAATTATGATAATGATGATTCATCCCAATTTTCATAAATATTTCAAAAATTGCCGAAATGTTTTATTAAAATTTGATGAAAATGTCTAGAATTTGCCATCAAAAGAGTGAAGGTCCGAATTTCAATCAAAATATCAAAAGTTTTAGAAGCTACATTTTAAAAACTTGATGTGTGCGTTCAGAAACCGAAAAAAAAATAAAAACCAGAATATTATTTATTTATTTATTTATTTATTGAATTAACGGGACAATGCCCACTAACACATTGCTTCATAAATACATTTCAAAATTTAATACATATTACAACAAGTAATAATTCAACTAATAACATTAAATTAAAGTAAAACGAGGTTAATATATATACAACAAATCCGACCGCTAACAGCCCAATCTCAAATTACTAAAAATTTTTAACCTCTGAATGCTAGTGCTAAATAGACAAATGTCACTGCAGTACTGATTTGCTAAATTCCTAAATTAATTGCTAAATTATAGTGAACTTGTTCACATTATGCAAATAATTAGCAAAATATGTAAATAAATATGATAAATACTTTTTGTATTTCATGAGTGTTGATGAGTTTCAATAAAGTAACACAACTTTTTTATAAAGATTTCAGAAATTAAAAAGTATTAAAAAGTGAATTAACTTAAGAAAAATCCTGGAAAACTGAAAAAAACAAAAAGTAAAAAAATGTTGATAATTAAATTATAGAAAATTAAAAAATACATATAAATATATAATTCATCCCAATTTTCATAAATATTTCAAAAATTGCCACAACCTTATATCAAAATTTGGAGAAAATGTCTACAATTTGCCATCAAAAGAGCGAAGGTCAGAATTTTAATCATAATATCAAAAGTTTTAGAAGCTACATTTTAAAAACTTGATGTGTGCGTTCTGAAACCGAAAAAAAAAATAAAAACCAGAATATTATAGTGAACTGGGTCACATTATGCAAATAATTAGCAAAATATGTAAATAAATATGCTAAATACTTTTTGAATTTGATGAGTGATGATAAGTTTCAATAAAATAACACAACTTTTTATAAAGATTTCAGAAATTAAAAAGTATTCAAACGTGAATTAACTTAACAAAAATCCTGGAAAACTGAAAAATAACAAAAAGTGAAAAAAATGTTGATAATTAAATTATAGAAAATCAAAATATACATATAAATATAAAATTCATCCCAATTTTCATAAATATTTCAAAAATTGCCAAAACGTTTATCAAAATTTAATGAAAATCTCTAGAATTTGCCATCAAACGAGTAAAGGTCAGAATTTCAATCAAAATATGAACAGTTTTAGAAGCTATATTTTCAAAACTTGATGTGTGCGTTCCGAAACCGAAAAAAAAAATCAAAACCAGAATATTATAGTGAACTTGTTCACATTATGCAAATAATTAGCAAAATAAGTAAATAAATATGCTGAATACTTTTTGTATTTGATGAGTGATAATGAGTTTCAATAAAATAACACAACTTTATATAAAGATTTCAGAAATTAAAAAGTATTCAAACGTAAATTAACTTAACAAAAATCCTGGAAAACTGAAAAATAACAAAAAGTGAAAAAAAATGTTGATAATTAAATTATAGAAAATCAAAATATACATATAAATATATAATTCATCCCAATTTTCATAAATATTTCTAATATTGCCAAAACGTTTTATTAAAATTTGATGAAAATGTCTAGAATTTGCCATCAAAAGAGTGAAGGTCAGAATTTCAATCAAAATATCAAAAGTTTTAGAAGCTACATTTTAAAAACCTGATGTGTGAAAAAAAATCAATACCAGAATATTATAGTGAACTTGTTCACATTATGCAAATAATTAGCAAAATATGTGAATAAATATGCTAAATACTTTTTTGTATTTGATGAGTGATCATGAGTTTCAATAAAATAACACAACTTTTTATAAAGATTTCAGAAATTAAAAAGTATTAAAAAGTGAATTAACTTAATAAAAATTATGAAAAACTGAAAAAAACAAAAAGTGAAAAAAAAAGTTGATAATTAAATTATAGAAAATCAAAATATACATATAAATATATAATTCATCCCAATTTTCATAAATATTTCAAAAATTGCCAAAACGTTTTATCAAAATTTTTGATGAAAATGTCAAGAATTGCCATCAAAGCAGTGAAGGTCTGAATTTCAATCAAAATATCAAAAGTTTTAGAAGCTACATTTTAAAAACTTGATATGTGCGTTCATAAACCGATTTTTTTTATTTAATTTTTTGATTTATGCAAATAATTAGCAAAATATGTAAATAAATTTGCTAAATACTTTTTAATTGAAGTATTTCTGGTTAAATATGATGAGTTTCAATAAAGTAGCATAACTTTTTATAAAGATTTCAAAAAAAAAATTATAGAGACTGAAAATTTCTAAAATCATTTCCAAAATGCATTTACCAACAATCAAAATATCCAAAGTATTAAAAAGTGAATTTCAAAAACAGTTTTCTGAATTCAAATAAAGTGAAACACCAGAAAATGTTTATTGAAGTTTTATGGAGATTGAAAATCTCCAAAATGCAAAATATGAAATCATCAAATCAAGTAAGATAAAAAGAATTTGAATTAAAATAGCAAAAGTATCGGACGCTTCAGAAACTGCTAAAAATATATCAGTTAAGAAAATTGCCAGAAATAGTTACTTGTTAATAATATTAATAATAATAATAATAATAATAGTTTATTAATGCTAATGCTCACAAACAGCTTACACACGTCAATATAGAAAATATAAAATATAGAATAAATACGATATAAAAATAGGTAATGCGCAATAATATGAAAATATAAAAAAGCAACAGTATAAAGTAATTGGTACATAATATGGTATAAAATATGGTGTGTTGTATGGTTGGCTAGATATCCGACAGAAATTCTTCCCAGTGAAAATACGCTTTGTCAATTAATAGTTGTTTTATGTTTATCTTGAACTCTTTGAAAGGAAGACATTTTATTTAAGTGGGCAGTGCATTAAAAAATGTTGGTCCCCAAAATTTAACCCCAGTTTGAGACTTGTTGAGTCTCGTTCAATTGGGCCGTATATGATTGCACTTGCGAGTTTCATAACTCTGAACAGAATTACTTAAAATATAATCATTCTCATGACTCTTAATATAAATTAAGCATGTATATATGTAAAGGCAAGGTAGTGTCATTAGGCCAAGAGATCCGAATAAAGGCTTAGTATCAACTTTGTATTTAATCATGAGTTTAACCGTGCGAGCAAAAATTATTATTATGAACATTTGATTTTTGCATCAAAGGCCATACAGCTTAGCAGCAGAGCTGAATGTCCTCTTCGATGAAAATAATTTTTGCTCGCACGACTCTCATTTCACTAATTTCACTAATTTCACGACTCAATGATGATTATTTATCATCGTGTATAAATATGTAAATAAATATGCCAAATGCTTTTTAATTGAAATATTTTCAGTAAAATATGATTATTTTCAATAAAGGAACAGAACTTATTTTATAAAGATTTCAGAAATTACCAAAAAAATTTATAGAGACTGAAAATTTCTAAAATCATCTCCAAAATGCATTTTCCAACAATCAAAATATCCAAAGTATTAAAAAGTGAATTTCAAAAATAGTGTTCTGAATTCAAATTAAGTGAAACACCAGAAAATATTTATTGAAGTTTTATGGAGATTGAAAATTTCCAAAATGCAACATATGAAATCATTAAATCAAGACAGTTAAAAAGAGTTTTAATTTAAATAGCAAAAGTATCAGAGGCTTCAGAAACTGCGAAAAATATATCAGTTAAGAAAATTGCCAGAAATAGTTACTTGTTATACCGTGCGAGCAAAAATTATTATCATCAGCATTTGCTTTTTGCATCAAAGGCCATGCACCTTCGCGGTAGAGCTGAATGCTCACTTCGAAGAAAATTAGTTTTGCTCGCACCGTAAAAGACAATGAAATATAACTTTATCGAAGTTTGAATTAATTTCACGAGTCAATGACGATTATTTATCATCGTACACAATTTTTTTTTTCTATAGCAAATTTTAAGAAAAATTAAAATTAATAGTTCCAGAGACATTTTAAAATATCAGTATGGGTTGCTATGGAAATATGCTATGGGTTGCGAGTGATCATTTGAATTTCAGCTCTAATTATCCATGGAAATTTAAGTCATGACTCGCAGCTCATAAGAAGAGCGAGATCACCGGTCTCGTCTTTCTTATTGGCTGCGAGTCATGACTTAAATTTCCATGGATAACTAGAGCTGAAATTTAAATGATCACTCGATATATTTAATTTGAGAGTCATTCTTCAATACCATTAACCCAGGAGGGGAGAGAAATCCCACAACTCCCGAGGTGAAGACAGAAGGAAGAAAAAACACCGAAAACATGCAATATTTTAAACAGTATTATTAATGATATTATATAAAAAATAATGTTATTTATATGAGGTATTTATTGTATTGATATAAATTTAAAATAAACTATTATCAAAATTAAAAAAACTTGATCTGCCGCATTACTTTATCTACTCTTAAGTTTAAATTCACACGGTATCTACTATTTTCAGTTGAACAAAGCACACTTTAACATATGATATAGAAAAATAAGTAATTGTTTCGATGTTTTCAAAAAAATGTTCCACAAACAGTTTCAGAATATTCCTCAAAGTTGCACCAAACTCCCACACGAAAACAATAAAAATTAATCGTCCAAGTGCAACCGATTCAATCGGCGTAGTATCACCGATATTACTTATAAAAGTGCACATAGTCGATACTTTTATATAAAAGAGTTGGTCGCACCACATAAAATTGCGAACAACAAACAATGGTTAGTTCACGAGTCGTTGAGTGCGCAGACAATGGAAGATGCAATCAAATTATAATTTAAAATAACTTTGTTTGATAACACTTGAAAATATTCCCACACGAAAACGATAAAAATTAATTATCCAAGTGCAACCGATTCAATCGCCGTAGTATGACCGATTTTACTTATAAAAGTGCATATAGCCGATTCTTTTATATAAAAGAGTTGGTCGCACCACATAAAATTTACAAACAACGTACAATGGTTAGTTCGCGAGTCGTTAAGTGCGCAGACAATGGAAGATGCAATAAAATTGTAATTTGAAATCACTTTGTTTGATAACACTTGAAAATATTCCTCTTACGAACGAGTTTTGGGGATATAAGTTCTGTTCTGATCGCAATTGGAAGTAGTCAGTGATTTCGACAACGGCCGATCGGATGCGATTTCAGCCATCGCCTGTCAAAGTAATTAGTACGAACCGTGAATATGTTTTTGTATTATAATGGAATAGTATATTATTATACCGGGCTTTCTTCTTTTCTTTATTACACATAACATTCCTATGCGTAACTTTAAAAATAAATTGTTAATGCATTAAGCGGCGTAGGTGTAGGCAACTAGTTATACACTGTTAAGTCGGACATAACCACAGAGGTTATGTCCGAGGTTACATTTTATATTAGGTATTATTTTTATATAACAGAGGTTATATTTTTTACAATAAAGAAATACTAGGTAAAGTGTGGTTGAATCGGGGTCTTGGAAGCAACGCAGAGTATTAGTAATGAACTGTGGGCTTATGCAGTACGTATACGACTTTTTAGTTCATCCAAGTGACATATTTGCACGTTATTATAAATTTTGCGGGATAAAACCAACCGTGTTTTAACAGAAGAGATTAAACTGAGATTAGTTTGAAATATCATACAGTTAGAATTTTCCAGTTGCCGGATGCCAGATTTAAGATGCCAGGTGTGCAACTGGTTGCGTACACCTGTACCAATTGTGTTTAATACCTGTACATTTTTTTTTGTTTAAGTTAGTTTTTGTTTAAGTTTAAGTTAACACATAGGAACATTCCTTGCGCGTAGGTGCAAGCAGTTATACATCGTCACTAGTATGTTTAATAAAGAAAAAAAAGCCTGGTATAAGTTCCAAAGAGAGTTTTTCATGCACGCTCATCAGGCGCGGTCATATGCATTTCATGAGGGGGGTGGGGGGCATAAATAGAAAAAAAACTATTATTTTCCAACCATATTTTAATCTCAATAATTATCACACAAAAAACCATAAAAAACTAAATATCCAACTTTTAGACGATAAATTCCAAATTACGTTTGACTCCCGTAGTAGCAAATCTATTTATAATATTTTCTACATTAATATCTATGTCTCTAAGGACATGTAGTAATGCCAGTCCTACTAGTCTATCTTCGCACATTGTAGATCTTGTCCAAGATTTTAAACGTGTAAAATTTTCTGATATTTTTTCAATGTATGGGGGGGCATGGCTCCTATGCCCCCACCCCCGCCTACGGTATGGCCGCGCCTGACGCTCACAGGGTTCGCCGCATGATGCCAGTTCTTTTAAGGCACGTGTATGGCAGCCGTATTATACGATATTTTTGTTACACCTGCTCCACAATGTGGATATAAAGAGAAAATAAGAAACATTTAGCTTCATTTTAGAAGATGGGCACGCGTGGATGTCATTTTTAATCGTTAGCATGGAGAGGGTTGGTATTTGTTTCATCAATGTCATCTGCCATAAACGTCAACGTCATCAATGAAATTCTGAAGGTTGAAACTACCAGATTTCAAATAACCAATAATATGGTGTCTGAAGGTTTCCGGTTTTCGGATTTCCAGCAATATTTAGCATACATTTAATTTAAAATAAGAACACTTAACGTGGTTAATGTCACATAATTTATTGAATAGTTACTACAGTTTCGATCAAGATATTATCAAACTTATGTGATATTAACAAAGTTATATGTTCATATTTTAAATTTAACCAGTATCACGAAGTTAACGCCCCAAGCATCAATTAATTCGTACATCTAATATTTATTTCAATAAAAATTAGTGCTGTTTGACGATGATTGTCGCTTTGAAGTTGGTCAATAAATGTGTTGTTTGCAACTTTAAAACACGCCGTGTTAGAAAGATGGAATTATCGCACACTTATTAGTTCGATAACCAAATTTAAGGTACGATAAAAATGTTATTAATCACATTTTATTTGTTTTTCATTCTCAGAGGAGCACAATGAGAATAGCACTGTTCGCGGCAGTGATCTGCCTGAGCGTGTTATGCACCCAGTGCGTACCCATCCAACAGAAGGAGTCTGATTCTTCGGGGCAAGTCTCCGCAGAGGCGTCAGATGAAGAGAAGAAGCCGCAGGAAGTGTCGGTATATGTGACCCCCACGTCCAAGGAATCCAAGGAATCCGAAGAGGCGCCGACTAAATTGGAGCCCCAAGCGAAGGAGACGGGGAGGCAGGGCACGTCCAGCGACGACGACGACGACGATGACGACGACGACGATCTGGATTTAGGGGTCGACGATGACGACGACGACGATGACGACGACAGTCCCGCGGCCAATGACGACGATGATGATGACGACGAGGACTATTTCGACTTCTTTGACATATTAGGAGGTCAGTGATTAGACGCAAAGCGGCGAATTTTACGAGCAATTTATTTCATCCGCGCGCCGCACGAAAAAATAGGGTCACATCTGAGTGCCGTTTCAAATATTTTATTAGTTTCCATCTAACTGTTCCGCTCCGGTCAAATCGCTACTAAAAATTCTTTCGTGGTGGATGCTTCCTCAATAAGCACCGGCCTTAGGTATTTCCCGGATATTTTTAGTTACCGGGAAACGAGAAATTTAAAATGAGTACTCCCACGAATCTCGGGAAATTTAAAAAAAAGAGTTAAGTTAGAAGCGGTGCCGACTTCATTTTCAAACTATGGAGTCCTTTTGATTTTGCTGAAAGCGAGTCAGAATTAGTTTCTGCGCTTAATATTGAATATAGAAGCAATTCAAAATCTAATTGATAGAATGTTTTTAGGAAACATACCCTGAAAGCATTGTACAATATTTGGTATTAAGATTTTCGACTCAGAATTTTAATAACATACAAACGCCATTTGTAGTTCTTTGTCAAATTAAACCACTTCATTGTCAACTATGGACTACATACCCGTGGTACGATATTGTGATAGTAAGATTTTCTACTTAGAACTAGAACTTAGAAGAATCAGCAACAAGATATTTTTTTTGTATATTTATGAAACACCCTCACATTTTCTTCATGAATACAGTTTCTGCGATGTTAAGTTTTTTTATTACACTTTCAGAAAGTTTTTTAGATGTAAGTATTTGAAAATGTATAAAGAAATCTTTCTGAAAAGTGGTCAATTTTCAGAAACAACGATCCAAATTTGAAATGTTTTCACGGAAAACAATTTCAGACTTTTACCGAAAAATGACAAATTTTTAGAAATTAAAAAATTCATTACAAAATTTTAAAAATATATAGTAGTATATTGTTTAACCAAAAAGGTGACCATATTTCACCCTCTTTACTGTAAATATTACAATATTTAGAATGTTTATGAAAAAGTGAAAAATTAAAAGTTTTTACCATAAAAAGGGGACAAAATCAAATAAATGACCCATTGAGAGTTTTTGTACTCACTCTCTCGTGTTAGTCTCCCAGTGTTAGATTAACATTAATCGATGGTTATTTTTATGACAACTATTGCGGACGCAATGGAAATTAACCTCTGATTAGAGTTAATAGGAAACGGTAAGATAACTATACGATAAATATTTGTAACTTTAAATGTACAGTCGTGTTCAAAAATGTGTTGTACATAGATAATTGGCTGTTGTAAGTAGTGTTTAAAAATGTGTTGGACAATAATAGGTAGATGGCTATATATTTTGTCAATGGTAGTTACATTTCAGAACTGTCAAAGTGACAACTAACAGTGACATTAGTATATTAAAATACCAGTTGCGGAAGGCATCTATTCAAGCACGAATTTAAAATTCCGAAACGAGCTGCTTAGCAGCGAGTTGAGGAACAAATGAGTGCTTGAAGGACCTTCTGCAACGAGTGTTTTATACTATTTTTTATCTATTTTGCGGCATCATACTATTTTATAAATTAAAAAATTAAAATTTTAAATCTAGGGGATTTTGCGGTGGTTGGTGACATTTATGTGGCGTAAATTTAGGTGGCTGTGGAAAAAAATAATTTGAAACGTCAGATTTTATTTTTGCAATTTTGCGTTGTTTGAAAATGAATACTGAAGAAAATTTATCACTAACGCCGCCGAAAATTAGGCAAATTGCACAAAAAACCTTAGAAAATTTACTGCCTGACAAGTCCAAATCCCAGTATGAAAAAGAATTTCAAAAGTTTGTAGTTGCCTATTTTGATCTTCAACGCTAAAAGTATAAATCGTCTACTTTATGGAGAATCTATTCGATGCTGAGAATTAAACTTCGTTTTCATTAATTTGCTGTTCTCTGTGTAATTTATCTTTTGACGTATGTCAGTTGACAGTTCAACGTCAACCGTCAACGCTACCACTACCAACATCAATACAGTAAATTTTACTAGTCTATTCTAGCACACCAACCGCTTATTCTAATAGTCAAATGACATCATTTGGGTGCTAGAATCGACTTATTCTAAACGCAAAATAGAAAAAAAAAATTATTGAATTCTTTATATGAAAATTAATCTTTAGTGTATTATTTATTCTGCCATTCAAAGTTTATCGGTGCATGTGTTTTTAGTCAACAAAGGCTCGCCCTGCATCATTAATTAAATAGACCTACATATAATATTTCAAAATATTTGTATGTACAACACTTTTTTGAACTTTGTGAAATTAAATCACATTTTCACAGCAGAAATGTTGTACAACACTTTAATGAACACGACTGTATATAGAAAGATTCATCGTTACTGGTCTTAATAGGGGTGTTCGACCATAATTAGGTTAGAGATGACAAAAGTCGATGCCATAAATCTGACTAGAATCAGAATAAGTGCCAGTTTTTCCAAACAAGAGATATATTTCACTTTCTTCAATAAAGTGGCAATTTCTAGTATTTACTGACAAGACAAACATTTTATGTTTTTGCAAAAAAGTTTTAATTTTTACCAATAAAAGGACATCATTTAAAATTTTCCTAACAAAATTATTATTTTCACCAAAAATAATTTTAGCTTTTAAACTAAAAAAGTGACAAATTTCCAATTAAATCCAAATTCAGACTAGATTTAAAAGAAATGATTTTTACACCAAAAATTTTACAGATTTAATTATAAAAGTTAAAAGAAATCATGAATTCTTTATCTAAAAATTAAAATATAATAAGTTTGCGCCAAAAAGGTGATCAATTTCAGAATTTATATAAATGCGTTATTTATACACTCAGATGCAAAAAAAAACGGGTCATTGGGTCATTGTTTGCAAAAGAACCATTTTTTTTTAAATTTTGATGTTGGTATAGTCCTTAGAATATTTTTTTTAGTGTTTTACAATCAAAGAGACCGTCAGGATGTAGAAAGAAGCAACAAATGGTACTTATTATTTATATAATGAACATTAATACGCGAAAACGATAATGTACGTATACACGAAAGAAAATGCATTTCTGCAAAATAAACTTAACAGAGATTAATAATGAAAATGACAGTTAATCGAAAACAAACAAGTAAAACCCCAGAAGTCACCTTGATCCTCAATTACATCTTGATGGTCTCTTTGATTGTAAAACACTCAAACTTTCATTCTAAGAACTATACCAACATTAAAATTTAAAAAATGGGATTTGTTTGGAAACAATGACCCAATGACCCTTTTTTGCGTCTGAGTGTATGTGTTTTTATGTCTGAAGTCATAAATAACCGAAATTAAAATATGAATGACCCATACGGAGGGGGCCTCGGCAAAAGAGGAGGTTTATGGGGATCTATGGGGGTGGGGGGAGATAACATAAATTATTAAATTATGATGAATGGTGAATTATGAAATAATAAAACATACCCAGGCGGAAAGACCCCATGGGGTCGATAGCCTAATAAAGATTGTTTATATATATATAAAACATACCAAAAATTTTCTAATTAAATGACTGCAATTAAGATCGTAGATGCAGACCAATCATGCGAGAACTTAATAATAGTAAAATGAAGGGGTATAAATTGTACGCGATAACAACATGAAATCTACCCCAGGAAATAACAAGTAACCACCAAAAGAAATTCATTCATTTCAGGCATGACAACCTAGCCATTTCAGGCATGACAACCAAGCCATTTCCCGTGATATAATTGATTAAAGGTTGATGCTAAAATTGAGGTATTGAACAGTGATTCAGATGAAAACTTTAATGGTGACTCTAAAGGCTGATTCATAATGGTAGTGCTATCGCAATGGGTATTTTCAACGTTCATTAACCGCTGTTGAAAATGCCCATAGCCATAGCATTTTCACAGCATAGCGTTGCGATGTGTAAGAAATCTATAAATCTGAATTTAGTCTATGGGGGGCGAAGACAACATAAATTATGATAAATATACCGAAATTGACTAATAAAATAACTGCAATTAAGATCGTATATGCATGATTGGTCTATGCGAGGTAGTAATTTACTAATTCTAACACTTTCAGACGATGATGACGACGACGATGACGATGATGATGATGATGCGCCTGCGGCATCGGGCGGCGCCAGCCAGCCCGTGGACGCCGTGCCCGAGGCGCCCCTCCAGGAAGCCGAGGACGAGACGGTGCCGGAAGAAGCGACCGGTGAGACAGACAATCCCCTCAGCGAGGAGCAGGGCGACGCTCTCGCCGAGAAAGACCCGACAGAGACGGCGGCCTCGTCGCTGAACTCGGTGGCACAGCCGGTGGTCGTGCAGCCGGTGCCCGCCGACGACGAGGACGCCGTCGATGACGATGACGATGACGATGACGATGACGACGACGAGGACGACGTCGAAGAGGAGTTAGACGATCTGGCGGGCGGCGGTGAGGACGACGACACCGCTGATGATGACGATGACGACGACGACGATGACGACG
The DNA here is from genome assembly GCA_951805005.1 of Othius punctulatus. Lineage (NCBI taxonomy): Eukaryota > Metazoa > Arthropoda > Insecta > Coleoptera > Staphylinidae > Othius > Othius punctulatus. The sequence goes on from OX638144.1 coordinate 43,054,524, forward strand.
ACGACGACGATGACGAGACGGACCTCGACGACGTCATCGAGGCAAAGAGATCACGTGAGTCGAAATCCCGTAAAACACACCACAAGAAAAACAAATCACGAAACCGCCCACACAAGTCGAGAAAGTCGAATAAAGTGAGATAGGGATTGTGATATTCAGTGTGAATTCTTTTTACGGCCCGGAAGAAGTACAAACCCCTTCGAGTCGGGCTCAGACTATTTACCTATAGTTAACGAAATGTCCACGCGGAGCTCAATTTAATTTATTTATTTAATTATTTATTATCTATAGTCTATAATCCATAAATCGCTGGTTGCATTAAACTAGGTACATGTCACACCAGCAGTGGCACGGCATTTGTTCTATTCTTTTTAAAATTCCTTTCCGAGCAAAAACAGCAATCTAGGGATACAAGCAAGTCCCATGAAAAGAAACTAAAATTGATTGTACTGATGAGATAACTGTAATACGAAATTTGAAAATAGACTTATTTACTTCAACCAAGAACATGCGTTTTATTTACTCATTCACTCATTCGTTTCATTTTATATTTGTCCACCATTGTCGTTGTCTGTAAATAACATTACTGTGACATTTATCTAGCTAATGCATTTTCAGTACTAACAATATAACAAAAGCATGCCTGTAGGTTGGTTCTTTTTTTTGTTTTAATTTTTGTCGATTCAATTGCATCTTGGATGGGTTGTGGCTGAAGAAATTGCACGATCAATTTTTTTTTGCGTGTCATACTAATCCAAAGCCACAAAAAGAATAACCACGGGATGGGTGGAATTATGCGGCAAAAATGGTTAATTTTGTAACGTCCATCAAGTTTAGTCCGCTAGATATATGCTGTTCGCTTCTTAAAGACCCACCACCTGTTGATTTATGTTGGCAAAGCAATAAATTCCACTAGATTTCAATCAGTAGTAACTGAAGACGATTCAAATTGGTACAACTTAACACCGGATAGCTCAACGGTGAAATAGGGATGGATCACCTGGGGTGCTGTCGTGCGCTCATTGGCGTGCAAGAAAACAAACACATTACCATGCAAGAGTCGCGCGTAGGGTGTGCACATTAAATTGCAGGCGGCGGAATCCATCGCTATGGCCCCGCAAGTCGATTAACGTTAGATCAGTCGTTAGATAAGTTGTTAGATCAAAAGATCTAAATAGATTTATTATCCTGCACACGAGGACACGGGCAATCGATTAACTGCTTCATGGTGCATTGTCGCACGAGCTCTAGTACCACGTCAAGATGAGGCCCTGAGTACAGCAGTAATTGGATACCACGAGGCATCCAGAGGGGTCCATGATCAAATCCGCAGATGTTTTCGAGTTCGGCAGATGTTTTCAGCAATGTTCTAATTTGAAGCCAATGCACGAAAAAACAATTCACAGAAATTGCTTTACTGATTTTCTTCACTGAAAATATATAAAAGTTTCCGTTTTCTCTCGCACTTTGTTGGGCTCGTTGGGTTTCGACATTAGGCGACAAAACTTAACCAAACTTTTCCTTCTATAGAGCGTTGCCACGTATATTTTCGAGATGAATTGCTGTGTTGGTGGATCTTTGATATGTGAACAGTGTATAGGATCAGCAAGGTCGAGTGTAGAGTAAATTCCAACTTGCTTTCTAGAGATACTCTCTTTGTGCATCTACCGTAACCCTACGAGAAGATACAACTAAAGTAATCACGAAGTATATTTGCACTAAAAATAAAATCTGCGGAAACGGCGAAGGTCCACAGTTAATCTTGTGTTAACTTTGAACTACTATTAAAGTTTATCCTGAATCTACGTTTTGATTCCCAAGTATTAAACTTAGTATTTAGTACTAAGTACTTCAAAGTATTGAATCCTTAATACTTACAGGTGAGGTCAGGTCAAAAAAATTGAAACTTGTTTGAAATTGAATCTGCTGCCCTAAAAATAATTTAAATCGTGAATCGATCGCTCTGATCACATGAAACATTTATCCGGAACACTCCGGTTTTGATACTCTCTGAGTGACGCAGATTACGCGGCCATCACTTCTCTTGAAATCCGCTGGTAGACTAAAGGTGAGCGACGTTACAAAGAAACTGATTTGTAGCCACTGCTGCTACATGGCCCGTGTCTCACTTGATGGGATGGAACTGCCGATTGTGTTGATCTCATTATACGTGAATTGGTGGTGCTAACATTGGTAAGTGATTTGTTTAATATCTCATTAACTTGGAATCAACTGACACCATAAGAAAAAAAAATCACGAACTAGCAATTCATACGATTAAATAATCACAGACTTTGCAACCTCATGGTAATTTTAAATATGCGTGAAGAGAAAGACAAATGCAATTATTTTGATATAAAAATGTAGGTTGTCATTTCAAAAAAATATCGATGGCGTCACTAACCGAATGGGTCGGGTCACAAAAAAATATTAAAATCATTAAATTGTGACAAATAATTACCTTCAAACTTTTAATAAAAATATGGTGTACATTTCGGGCACTACCTCCGTGCACAACTGGAGACCGGTTTCGACCTAATGGGTCTCATCAGTTCAGTGCGTCCGAATGCAGCTACCAAAATGCTACACATTCATTGGATTTCACAATAAAATGGCATCTACATGCTTCTCTCATTTATCAAACTTGTGTTAAAAACTTTTTTTCTATAAATAATAAGGGTGGAGTTTCCTTGCTTTTTACTCATCCTGTATATTAGAAAGACTAATATATATGCGCCGAATAAATAGTCTGTTGATGATGGCTACTTTCTTATGGTGTTACGTGATATTGGTGGATTTCCTCTGGAATGTGCGGGTCTCTTTGGACTCCTAACAGCATGACGAGCATGACATTGATGTGGAAGTGGACAAGTACAGTAAAGACGGGAAGACGGATAATGGCATGCAGTATTATTAGTTGGTAGATGTTATTTAGTGATATTTAGTGTAGTAATATTTAAATTAACAGAGTCCCAAAAATAGTTCAACCAAATAATGGTATTGGAATTGAAATCTGAAATTTGTGCTTGGTTCATTATTTCTTAAAGAAATAATATAGCCAAGATTGTAACGGGTAAATACACGACGAAATTACTTCAAAGATGTACATTTTGTACAATAATCTACAAAATTATGGATATATATATCAAGTTTATTGAACTGAAAGGTCAAGTTTTCGCGTCATTAGCATCCTTTTTTACCGTATTACTTACCTACAAAGTTTTATAGGCGTTCGATTTTTGTTTTCGATTGTTTTCACATTTATCGCAAAAATTAAAAAAAACCGTGACTATAATTAAAGAAAAATAATTAGGATTATGGCGAGCATACTTTGGAAAAAATATATAAATGGAACCTTGGGCAAATACCAAAAAAATAAGCATCTTAAATTATTTTATGCACTACTTATCTGTAATGTGTTGATTATTGCCCCGCAAAGCGGACATAAACTAGGTTTTATGTCCCTAGAGCTCGTTATGGCCCTAGAGCAATAAAATAAAACATTTGCAATACTAATATGGCGGATGTTTTTTAACTTACTACTTGGTAATAGCCAAGTGTAACCAAGATACATGATGCAAAAACATCTCGATTAAATTTGTATTTTATTAATGTCATTTTGACATCCAATAATTATACATATTATGTTCGAACATTAAAACATAAATTAAGTCGTGCATAAAATGTTATATGTATTACGCCCATAATAGTTATTTATGAATTAAGGTCGTAAAGAGGATGATATCGCGTAATGCGTAATTTTTAGCCCGAGGCAGCAGCCGAGGGCTAATAATACGTCGACGGATGTTAGCAAAAATTAGAGATTTGTGAATTACATGCAATTTTATGTAATTCGTGAAAACTGTAAATGAAGATATTTTGAAGAATTGCCATTGAAGATCGGATTTGTGAATATAAAATTCTCCACTTAAGTAGTCTTTAATAGCAAATTGGTATGAATAATAATTTTCAACTTGCTATTAGTAGAAATTAACGATTTGTGAATTAAATGAAATTTTAAAATAAATACTCAAAACTGTAAGTGCAGATATTTTGAAGAATAGCCATTGATGATCGGACTTGTGAATATAAACATCTTCACTTCAGAAGTCTTCAATAGAAAATTGCTATAAATAATAATTTTCAACTTGCTATTAGTAGAAATTAACGATTTGTGAATTAATTGCAATTTTAATATAATTAATGAAAACTGTAAGTGAAGATATTTTGAAGAATAGCCATTAAAGCTTATTTGTAGAAATTAACGATTTGTGAATTAAGTGCAATTTTAATATAATTAATCGAAACTGTAAGTGAAGATATTTTGAAGAAAAGTGATTGAAGATCGGATTTGTGAATGTAAACTTCATCACTTAAGTAGTCTTCAATAGAAAATTGCTATGAATCAAATTTTCCCAGGTTGCTATTAAAAATCAGCGATTTGCGAATTCATGCAATTTTATGAAATTCGTAATAACCATAAATGAAGATTCATTGATGAATAACGATTGCACATCAGATTTTTTATGTAAAGTTCTTCACTAATGTAGTCTCCAATAGAAAATTGCAATGAATAAAAATTATCTACTTGCTATTATAAAATAAACGATTTGTGAATTAAGTGCAATTTACTGAAAAAACCGACACAAAAACAGAATTTCTGTAGAACCTTTTGACTTTTTTGAGCAGTTTTCTTTCTTTCTGAAATTACTCTTTCGCCACTATGAAAACTAAATATGAGCCTTTCTTTTTCTTAAAATATCGGTCTATATGTATAGGTACATGAAAAAAAAAAGATCGGATTTGTGAATATAAACATCTTCACTTAAGCAGTCTTCAAAAGAAAATTTTTACGAATAATAATTTTCAACTTAGTATTTGTAGAAATTAACGATTTCTGAATTAAGTGCAATTTTAATATAATTAATCAAAACTGTAAGTGCAGATATTTTGAAGAATAGCGATTGAAGATCGGATTTGTGAATGAAAACTTCATCACTTAAGTAGTCTTCAATAGAAAATTGCTAAGAATAAAATGTTTCCAGGTTGTTATTAAAAATCAGCGATTTGTGAACATACATGCAATTTTATCAAATTCGTAATAACTATAAATGAAAATTCATTGAAGAATAGCGATTGCACATCAGATTTTTTTATGTAGGTACTTAGGTAGTCTTCAATAGAAAATTGCAATGAATAAAAATTATGAACTTGCTATTAGAAAATAAACGATTTGTGAATTAAGTGCAATTTATGGAAAAACCCGACACAAAAAACAGAATTTCTATAGAACCATTTGACTTTTTAGCAGTTTTCTTTCTTTCTGAAAATATTCTTTCATCACTATGAAAACTAAATATGAGCCTTTCTCTTTCTTAAAATATCGGTCTATATGTGTACATGAAAAAAGAGTGAAAACGACTCGCCACTGCCTCGTGCAACAAAATTCACGCTCGTAAAAAAAAGCATTTCTTTACGATCTTGTATCATAAATAACGATTTGCCAATTCTCAGGAGTACATTGTACTCCTGGCAATTTTATAATATTCATTCCTGTTATATACCGGGTGGTCCATTTAAATGAAGAAATCGAAATATCTCGAAAAATAAGCATCGTCCAAAAAAATATTCAGTCGTACTAAAATTAGACCACCGCCACAACCGTTTTTAAGGGTGCGGTGGTAAACTTTGAAATCTTAAATAGGAACCCCCATTTCAGATTCCGATTGTACGATAAAAACTATGAAGGTTTCAATCGAAACATTTTTTTAATAATCTGTAGATGGCGCTGCGATCGGCGAAAATTAGCTATGTTCAAGGAAAATCAACGTATTTTATTACAAACTGATGCAACAATGAAAACAGAAGTTGTATTTACCATACCATCGAGGTACTTGTTCTTAGTGAGTCCCTCGCCTCTTACCATTGGGTGGGTGTTTGATCTCACTATTCAAATAAATAAGTATTCAAAATTTCAACCTTCATTTTCGATACACTTATTCGTTCGCTCTACGAATATTGCACACAGCTTAAAAGTGTCAGCACCTAAAGCATTTCAAATATATTTTTTTTTTTTGTCATTTTATGTGATGTACCTACCTACATTTGTAAATATTATTATCATCCCGAAGAACAGTGTAACGAAACGTATTTCTAGAGAGACAAAAGTATTTATTTTCTAATCTGTCAAACAGAATTTAATGATTTTTGAAACTTACATGTAGGAATCTCCAAACTATAATATAATATCTAGCAATTAGGAAAATATCCAATAGAATTGCCTTCTCAATGTGTTAAAGTACCAAAAGATCAAAATCAATGGTGAATTGCTGTTTATAAGTGCAAAAACAATTAGTCAAAATATTATTTGGTGTAGATTATCGTACAAAAATTGAAAAATGTTCATATATAGCGTAATCAAATGTTAATATACAGGCCAATCCATAATTTTCTTAATAAGTTATAAAAACGCCTACTTCCGGTAATTTCCAAGAATCGAAACTATCACCATTAAATTCTTTAGGTAGGTTTATGTAATGCTATTTTTTTTCTTGAATATATATGACGTCATACTTTAGGGAAAATGGCGGGACTGGGTGTCTGAAACATTTTTTTTTTAAATATTTTGTTAAAAATACGATTTACAAAAAAACTTTTTATACAAATGAATTTTCTATTTGAAATACCTTTCCAACGATGCCGCACATGACGTATATTCCCATTTAAAATTCTGAAGCTGAGTAGAGTTACGCCTACTTCCGCTAACTACCAGAAATCTAAACTAAATCTATTATATTCTTCAGGTAGGCTTATGTTATACTATTTTTTTCCTGAACCTGTAAGACGACAAATTACCGGAAAAAAAGGAATCGAAAAGAAACTGTATTGAGTTTTGTTTGGCACCGAGTAAACGAATCACCCAGTATACCTATTTCACAATTTTAATTGATTTTTAAAAGTTTCATTAATTCGGCAGGCATATCTGAATGATGTGTAGTTTATTTTATTCGAATTGATGATATAAGGTGGTCTAATGAAACTAGAAGTCAAAACAGTTAAAAAATCCACTGGGATATTATAAATACTATACTACCAATTTGGATATTACTAGATTATTTTTTCTGGGAAGGAATGTTAATGGTTTGAGTGGTTTAGAAGTTTAGATTGTATTTTATGCAAACTGTCTTACTGGTTACCTAAGTTTAAAAACTTTACAGGCGGGCGGCTGGGGGCACCGGCATTTGATTTAAAATAATAATGTAGACTTTGGAGAACCACATATGACATATTTTAGACTGGACACATTTGGTAACTTTTTAAAAAAATAACATTTAAATAACAAAATATAAAAAAATCAGATTTTTAAAACTTTTTTAAGTATGTGACGTTTCTGCGAACCTTAGTGATATAAATGGCACAAATACAGTATGTCCCCGGATTGAGTTTACAAGAGGGATTTTTTTTTAATTTGTACTGTTAAGTAAAAATGTTATAGAAATTAAAATTCCTACTTGGTCTGAAACTACTATTTCAGTTATTAAAACATTGATTTATTTGTACAGGGTGCTGGCTAAATACAAAGCATTATATCTAATTTCGGCACTTTATACCAAATAATTATGAAAAATAACAGACAATTCCCCACCATTTTCTTCACACAATTCAAGCCTGGTATGGAACTCCTGAAGACTTTATTTAGATTTTTCAATATTTTTAGATTTTAGATTTCTTCAATAGGTATTGATGCAACTGCCTCTCATAGGCGACTTTTTAAATTTTCAGTACCATTTTCTGCATTTGGGGGATTGTTTGAATAATTTTAAATTTCTTTAATGCTCTTAAATGTAATTTTAAATTCCTTTGGCAAATAGTAAATAAATAAGTGTCAAAATAAGATTTCAAAATTTTGATTTTGCCAACACCCTGTGTAAATAAATCGAAGTTTCGATAACTGAACTGGTAGTTTCAGACCAAGCAGGAATTATAATTACTATAACATTTTTATTAAAAACTAAAAATTAAAAAAATATCTCTCTTATAAACTCAATCCGAGGACATACTGTATATCTTATAGATTTGAAAACTCTAAAGAGTAGGATTTTTTTTAAATTCTTGCTTAAATAATCAATCATCTTTATAAATACCTGAAATAAATAGTTGCCTTTCGATTTAAGTGAAACTAGTTCACGTGTTTACGTACTAAGGTATACTAATTACAAATAATATAAAAGAGTACAGTGTAACTTTTATTTATTTAATGTTGTCCCTTTAGCCATAGGTATGATCGTAACACTGTGCGATGGCGTGAGACAGGGGGCCTCACTAAGAACAGGCACTCATATGGTAAATAAAACTTTTATTTTCATTGTTGCATTGGATTTTTCTTGAAAAAACAACATAATTAATTTTCGCCGATTGCAGCACCATGTACAAAACTTATAAAAAAATGTTCCAATCAAATCTTAGTTTTAACGTAGAATCCGAATCTACAATAAAAAATGCGGGTTCTCATTTAAGATTCTAAAGTTATCCTCCGTGTCATCAAAAGAGGAGGAGGAGGTGGTCTAGTTTTAGCACCAGTAAATGTCCCCATTCTCAATTATATTAACTTTCATTCGGAACATTTTTTTGTACGATGCTTATTTGTTGAGATATTTTCTCTGCATTTAAATGAACCACCCGGTATATTAATATTAATTTTTATAATATTTTATTATTATTCATGGAAAATTAGTGCATTTCCATTATTTTTGTTTTATTATGTGATTTGCGATATGAATGCTAGATTGACAACTTGATCTTTATCGTACAACGTCACCTACAATATTCAGTTGCGATTTTAGATAACCGTTAGATGTGAAAACTTGCAAATCCTAGCATAAACCTCCACTGGTAATGGCAGTAGATAAGGTGCTGGGAAAGTGGTTTATATTGTGATGGTGTCCAGATATTGGGTAAATAAATCGAACGGGTAGCAACCAATATACATGCACGCAATCACCACACACATACAAGCTGCACACATTAGAGCACGAAAGTTTCGCACTGACGCCCACACAGAGCAAAATATTCAAATATTCTCATGCCAAAAGCCAATAGGTCATTTAATACCTCAGCACCAATATTATTAGCAGGTGGAGAATCATTTTTATAACCCGTACTATACAATTGAACGCCATTCATGCAGTCTCAGAAGCGTCATTAATTAATTTATTTTATTTTTCACTCTACTATAATCGAATGAGAACTTCTAGGATACGAGATATGCAAACATGTCAATAACAACTGGGGCGAAATAGGAGAGCGTAATGAATAAAATTTTGAATGCACCACGACGTCACCGAATGATTACGCCCATCGAATGATATCCATCTCTCGAGCTAAAACCCTCAAGCTGGATTTCGTCGTTCTTCGGGCGTAATCATCCTAGTATCGACCTCGGTGTACTCGGTGCATAAATAGCTAATGTGCATGCGCAATAACTGAGAAGCTAATAGTTATAAGCATTAAGATGTAATCAATATTAATACGCATACTATGTTTTACCATATAAGTTATTGTTCTACAATCACGACTCGAGTTTCATCTTTAAGAGTCATATCAAATGAAAACAAATTATATGGGTGTTTTAATTTTCTTGGTGTGGAGAATTGAAAATTTCTGTCCAGATAACGTAGGTTTGTTTGTTTGGGAGATTAACTTGTGGATTGTCATTTTGTTTATAAATGTGTGCTGCTACCAATAAATTAATTTTCTTTTCTTTCGTACATTTAATATGAAAAATTTAATATCCACCTGGGAAAAAGCGCATTTTCAGGCCTCGCCTGTTTTATTGCCTCGCCTCCTACTCGGCCATTAAACTCAG